>CM040244.1:23100897-23149055 GCA_022545495.1 Chrysanthemum lavandulifolium | reverse complement strand
CAAATTATTGTTTATTTTCACCGGTACAATCCTTTACCCAAAAATACTTTTGATCATATACTTGGTCATTAATAAAGCCTTATTTTCCGAAGACATGAAAAGTAGAGCGAGTAGTGTTACCTATAAGGCTATATTTGTGCTCTCGTCACCTCCATCTTTCATTGCGATAAATCTCTTTATTTTTTTGCACGACAACAGTGATAAATCTCTATACTTATAGGATTGCTTTGTGCGTATCTTTGTTGTCTTATTGGAATTTCTTTTATGTCTTGCTTTTTACAGAAGTTGAGCTACTCAATGTCATCAATACTGGTTCTCGAGATGCAATAAGAAAAGGTTATTCCTCATTTACTATTAGAACTTTTCTTTCTGTAAACAGTGTTAGACATATGGTCAATAAGTGGAGGTGGCATTTTCGACCCATTTACCTATGAATGGTTGATTTGGGTTGTGCTTTAAAGTGGAACGGGTAGGAGACGGGTCAAATGGGTTGCTGGGGCAAACATTTTTTATTTTTAATGTCTGACGCCTCCTAAATCCGGACACACTAAAACATGTCTGAAATGGCCTGTCACCGAACCCGCTTTTAAACTCGCCGAGGTAATCATGTGCGGAGCCTTCTAGAAATACACTCGGGATACAAAACTTAACATGGATGCTCAAGTTGTGTGACTCACTTGGATCGAGGGAGCCACAGGACCTTATGACAAGGATACGAAAGAAAGGTCCAAAAGAAACTTGGGTAATTTTTCGAGATGTTGAAAAGATTGAAAGTAATCTAAAAGCGGAGCAGAACGTATTAAAGCTACAAGCAGCGCACACGCAAAATATTGATCAAGTTTGTGAAATCTCAAAACTTACTCGAGGAGGACTTTTAAAGTCATATAAGGTGCTACTCAAGAAGTTCTTGATTTACATCAACGTCTGCAGACTTACTATTTAAATGCTTAGTTGGAACAAATAACTTTGATGTCGGTAAGAAGTACTAGTGGTAGTTGTACAATATTTGGTTAAAGTGTTAACCTTTAGTGTCTCTTTTAACCAAGAACTCTTAGGCATGACGGAGTGGATGCGGGTAAGGCATCAAGTAGCATTAGGGTATTAGGGTACACCATTCCTTGTGAATTGGGTACTTGAGTTGGAGGACCAAATCGAGCTCGAGCCGATCGAGTAACTCCTTTATTCTCTATTTTTTTTGTCTTTTGTGAAAGGTAATGTTAGGGTAGTATCGGTACCACCCCTCCACTTAGGGTAGTGTTAGGGTAGTATTGGGGTAGTTTTGAGTTGGAAGGTTTTATTGGATAGAGGTGATGTGGCACCCCCAGGGTATTATAGTATTAGGCTTCCACTCCTCCCTCCCTTATAGTTTTGTTATGGAATATTAAGTGGTTATAGTTTTATTCAATATATTGTTTGTTGAATAATTACTGTTCATTTATATAGTAAATGTGAATTGTTTGGGCTAAAATGGGAATAGAGAAAAATGCTACCTGATATCAAAACCCATCATGAGCTCAATGGAGAAATATATTTGCGACATCCCCGCGACGTCTATGAGATTTTTTTGCGACATTAAGCGACGTCAAATGACAAAAAGGGACAGAGTTAGCGACTGAAATAGCGACGTTTATGCTCTTTTGAGGCGTAGGTGCGACGGATAGCGACTTCTTAGGAGTAGTGAAAGACCGACGCAATTCATCCAATGACATCATTTCACGCCGCTATTAGCGACCACCAAGTATGTCGTAGTTGACGACGCAATTTTTGCGACGTAGTTTGAGGAGACGCGAATCGCTGACGCGTTTAACACCGACATGGTGCTACATGTCGCAAACTCCGTCGCAAGTGTAAAATCCGTCGCAAATGCAATCGCTAAACCGTCGCTAAATGCTAAAATTCTTGTAGTACCATGAATGGTTAGTTGGACAATTATTTGGGTATGGCTTTCCATAATTAAGCTTTGGTACAATTTTGCTGATAAAAGGCGGATATTTATATCCAACCCTCGCGTGGATAATTAAGCTTTGCTAATACAATATGTACTAATAGGAGGTCCAATTAAACACGCATGATAGTCACAATTTGAAATCCTTAATGGTCCCACATGCTTCTTAACCATTTTGACTAATATAGATTGCCCTTTAAATATCATTACTACTTATAATGCACAAATCACTCTCTCTCCTCATTAATTTTCAGACTTTTCAGACTTAAAAGTAATAATCCATTATGTACAACACATTAAAGCACAAAAATTCAGACTTACAACCACATATACATAATATACAACACATTTATACACATATAAGAAAAGATTAATGCACATATTAATGCACCCCATTCTCCCTCTATTATTTCGTCGTCCCATTCTCCTCTATTATACAAGTACCATTAATATATTTTTTTAATTATTTTTTTTTTTTATTTCTTTCTCGCTCTCTTTTAAACACGTTTTCAATTCAATCTATTTTTTTCCTCATTCTATTTACAACTTCACAAATTAAAAAAACCAAAAGTACAATCTAAATACCTAAATCCCAAAAAATAAAGTATCAACCCACATATAACCAAAAAAAAACGTGGTTTTTTTTTTCGAAGACATGGATGCGCTATCTGACGGGACGATGGTGATGGTGGTTCCACGCGATATTCTCCGGCAACATGGCGAACGACGGTGGTTGTTGTTGCCAGTGTTTTCTGGCGACACGGGTTTTAACAAAGAGAAAAAGCGAAGGGGAGGGGCTATGGTGGCGGCGGTGGTGAACCAATGGTGGTGGCGACGGTGGTGAAGCAATGGTGGTGGTGGCGCGTGGGGGTGTTTCGTGGCGATTCACGAGCCGAGAAGCTCCATAAATGAAGAAGGCGAGCCGATCTATTGAATCGGATAAAAAAAATATTGCCGAAAAATATTCCGGCGACGATGGTGGCCGGAAGTGGCGGTGGTTGGCTGGAGGTGGGAGTGGCCGGTGGTGAGGGGTGAGAGAGGAGAGAAAGAGTGTGTTATATGTGTGTGTTTAAGAGAGAGAGTGAGAAAGAAATAAATGAGATAAAAATTTTGTTTTATAAAAGTTTAAGGGACCAAACATGTGCAAATAAAACTCAAAGGTTAGTAGTGAAAATAGAGGCGGAGGGACTAAACTTGCCAAGATGGATGAACTTTTCATAAAAACACACTCTGAGAGCCATTTGACGTATCAAACGGACTTGAAAAATTACGAAACTTGCTACCATTGTTCACGAAATAATTTTTCTGATAAAAACAAGTGTAAATACACATAACTTTCATGAAATCAATTTTCTTGGCAATTACAGTTCGTTTTGTGCTTTTTAGGTTCTGCCGGTTTAATCAAGGGACATGGCATGGACGTTTACTATAACAACATTGTAACACCAGCAATATACTGACCTAAAACTTTCATACGACCCATACCTTTCTCGACCGAAGCCATAAGTAGTAGTTTAAAGCTCGATCGAAGCGGCAGTTATCAACCAAAAATATCTGAATTGGGCATCGGGGCCACGTAGAATAAGATCCAAAATCTCTACAAAAACACTTAATAAAAAATGATATAGAAAAAAAATTTCTTACTGATATAAGAATTACTATATCAAACCTACTTGCCTATTAACCAAACAGAGCAGTCCAAATATTCAAACCAAATATATACACAACGCTACTCAAACAAATTATAAGCATATTGTACAACCTACTCAAACAAAATTTGTAAATGTCACTAATAGAAATAATAAAACACATTATACAAATATTCAAATCCGAACGGGCATCGGTCAAACGGGCTCGAGCCCGAACGAGCACGGGTCAAACGGCTCGAGCACGAACAGAACGGATAAACGAAATTCTTGATATCCAGAATTTATTATCAAAAGAACATAATAAACTAAATACATGATTCAAAAAATTTTATTTAAGGTACCACTACAAGCGTGCAAACCCCCGCTAGTATGAATGAAATGTTCTCTTATTTTTTTTCGTAGCCAACATTTCTCCAAATATATTTTTTTTCTTTTTAATCAAAAGTTTGATTCTTTTTAGTTAACAACCTACCATTATTCACCACAATGATTTTATAAACTTCACTTATATCTATTGTATTATACATAAATTTAAGATTATTTGAGGAAAAAAGATTATTTACTTACCAAGGGATCAATCTCCACCATCCATTTTTATTTGATTTAATGGATATGATTAATCACAATAAGTTAAAAAACCCACTTTCATCCTCTTTTTAAAATATTAATAACTTTCAAACCGTTAATCGCGTTTAAAAAGAAAATATCATTATGACGATCATTTAATTATCTTTCTATAGATAGGCACTTTGATATACTTTCGACAAAATTTTTTTTCTTCAGATTTTCACGTTTTCTTTTAAGTTTTTTCGCTTTTTACGTTCATGAAATTTGAATTAAAATATCATATATGATTTAACACTAATTTGAATATCACATGATATTAGTATTATATCATATATGATATGACATATCATATGTGATTTATCATATATGATTTAACACTAGTATCACATATGATATTACATATCATATGCGATTTAACACTAATATCACATGTGATGTTCAAATTAGTGTTAAATCATATATGATATTTCATGCAAATTTC
Organism: Chrysanthemum lavandulifolium; assembly: GCA_022545495.1. Lineage (NCBI taxonomy): Eukaryota > Viridiplantae > Streptophyta > Magnoliopsida > Asterales > Asteraceae > Chrysanthemum > Chrysanthemum lavandulifolium. The sequence goes on along the minus strand of CM040244.1, from coordinate 23,144,413 downwards.
AGTTTTGAAGAAAAACGAAAAAAAGGCGAAAAAACGTGAAAAAAAATGATTTTTTTTTTCGAAAGTATATCAAAGTGCCCATCTATAGAAAGATAATTAAATGTTCGTCGCGATGGTGTAATTATTTTGCTTAACGATTAACGAAAGAGATATTTAAATTATAAAAATAGGTGAAATAATAAAACGCTGATCTCTCCATCGATTTCTTTTTAAATAGATGGTGGAGATGAGTCCTTCAGATGTAAGAAAATTTTCATATGTAAAATAACTCTCCTCAATACATATTGCATGCATAACTTTGATTTTAAAGTTTAGTTTTTGTAATAGAGACTTCAAAACTTTTCCTATTGCCTAGATCGAGAGTCCAAAGGTTTCCTTTTTAACGATTGAGAGTCCCTTTTGTATGTAAAATTAGAATAAATGATTTATTAATATATTGTAAATCTTTTCAGCTCTAGAATTGAACATGTCTAACTCTTTGCACCCTTTCTTTAAACAATGGCCACCAAAATAAAGAATGTGCAACTGATTTAAGTTAAGGATGTGTTAGAGATTGCTTATTTTAATGGTTGTTTGCTCATTTTGAAGTAGCAATGTATATAGGAAAATGGTCTAAAATGCATCTAACTTGCCATTTTTTCTTTTACAAACATCAAACTTTTAATTTTTATTGTAGATCCAACTTTCTTAATTTTCCTATGTAGTCCTGTAGCGCAAAAAGTGAGGTGACAATAAGAAAATTAAGGATGTTGGATGCCCACTAATATAAAGATTAAGGAAGTTGGATGCATACAATACGATGATTAAAAAGTTGGATGCTACAAATAAGAAGATTAAAAAAGTTAGATGCTACAATAGGAAAATTAAAAGTTTGATGTCTACAAAAAGAAAAAGTGGCAAGTTGGATGCCTTTTTATACCATTTTTCAATGTATATATAATGTGCATATTTGCTTATTTTACTCTGCAACAAAAAAGCTAATATATGTTGCTACAAAATTATTTATAAGGTGATAAGTGATCCTCAACACCCCCTTATACTTATTTACAAAACATGTTATCATATTGTATTCTCTAATCTACTTAATTCAAATAAACAAAAAGCGTTATCAAATTTATAAACTCTTCATAAACAAGTTATTATAGATACAACTTAAAATGCTGATAAACATAACTACATAAGGTGTATTCCACTATCCAAAGTCCAAACACTAAAATTGCTTACTACATGAATACACACAAACACAGAGATTCTGGTTTGCTTCTATTAGGTTGTCGGGTAAGCTTAAAATGTTGTTGGAGGAGTTTTTTATTTTTGGTGGTTCATTTGGTCCTTCGCAACATGTCTATCTTTGATGACTCTCCCCCGAAGCGTTCATTGTTGTTCGACGATATTGTTTCGTCTCTTTTAATTTGTGTGTTAATCGTTGTTCTAGTTTTTTTTCTCAGGAGTCTTGGTTTAAAAACCCATATGTGATTTCCTTGTAATGTTTCTAGCGCCTTGCTAGTTTTTAATAAAAGTTGCCGTTAAAAAAAAAAAGAAAAAAAAACACACAAACACAGAGATTCAGATAAGTCTTTACCAAACAATGCGCTTTGCTTAATGTTGGGGCCCTTCAATTGTCACTTTGTGATTTTTACTGGTAAGATAATAGATTACCATTATATCCATTGAAATATCAGCATATATGAATTTTTTATTTAACTACTTAGTTATTCAACCAAGTTATCTTGTGATTAAAACTTGTTTTTGCTCAATGCTTTAATCAATATCCCATATCGGTTAATGGAAGGAAATTATGATACCATATGATTCATGGTGTGTAGCTTGTCTTTGTTGATATTTGTGTTAGACATTTGAGCTTGGTCATAAAAGATGTTGTGAAAATTATTTCCTCAATTTCTCTTGAAAGACGAGCTGAAGACCTAACATATATCATTTTTTTTATCTTTTGGAACCTTTTATAAGATATTGACAGTTTGTCCTAGAATATTTCTATATATATGTTTATGCTTGTAAATAGGCTTACGTGCAATTACCTAAGTGAAAAGAAGGAAAAAATATACAAACTTTTAAATATACTCAACTTATACTCGTCACAGCGTATTGAAACTCGCGCGGTTTTAATTGATTGATTAGAATGGTACAAATAATGCATAAGTAAAGAGTAAAAAAATTTAGGTGCCTAATTATTTTTGTAACCAAAACCATGACAACTTTCCAATCCCACACGGGTCAAATAGAAGAAATGGTGCTAGCTAATATACCACAATGTATATTGGCCATACATGTTCGGATTAGTATCAAGGCCACAAATCTCGATGCAAGTCATGTTGATGTTATACTTAACATGATCAACATGGTTTGACTGAGTGGATCTGAGAAATTTATATTGATTCTTGACTTTTTCAATGTTAACAAAATTGCCTATATTATTATTCTTTATAAGGGAGCCCAAACTTTTCTTTTATAAAAATTTTGAGTCTCTTTGTTTTGAATGTTCTTAAATTTTGTTAGTTTTAAAATTATAACTATCTAAAGCATATTTGAATATAAAATATGAAAATTAATCTCCTATATCAATGTACTATGCTTAGTTTTAGCAGGTTAATGCGCATACAATTTTTATCAATCATTCAAGCGATTAAATTGTTGATGCTTCGTTTAGTTTTCGGGCAAGGTTAGTTGCACCTATGTTTCTTTTTTCCGTTCTCACACTTCTTAAATAAATCATCTGTGTACCGTTTGCGGTGATGGAATTAATTTTGTGGACTTGTGGATAATTTAGGTACTCCGTGGAGGTCATTCGAATCCAATTACATCATACACTTAATGACAGTTTTCGAATTTGGTATTCATTATTCAAGTAGCTCCGAAAGCCATACAAAAATTTGTAATGAGCACAAAGGTGGTGTTGGTTAGGAATGTAAAAACGATTGCGTCAAAGAGTAAATCTAGATGTTTGTAGTTAAAAACCATTTCAACCCTTCAATCCTATGTAGAAGCAAGAAAGTAGATTTTGTTAGCTAATATACCGGTGTATACGAATCATTTATGACTAGGCTAATATCATGTTTCCAAACGCTAAAACTTCACCCATTATAAAAACAATGAAATTAATGGGTGAAATTATGGCCTTCGGAAACTAATATCTACGAGTCAACATTTAGGTACCTTATTAAGAAAACTAATATAAGGTTCGTGTCAACCTTACATCCCACATTGGTTAAAGAAATGAAAAGCTCTTTGTTTATTCACCGGAGAATGTATCAACCATGCGTGATTGGATTAGTGTTATGTTTATGATGTTGAATTGTTGTTGGAGTTTAATGAAAAAAATTGAATTGGATTCCGACGAAGAGTAGACGTCATAAACTTATACTATTTCTTAACTTTTAAAATTTTGTTTTACTTTTTCTTGTTAATGTGTGTCCAATACTTTTAATTTTAAAGATTCATGATCCATAATTACTTTACAAAGCAAGACGGTGTAATTATCTATCTAAGAAATTAAACGTAAAATACATGATATCTCGTAGTTTTTGTAGTTTTTTGTGGACAATAAACGATTAATAGTTATAGCATAAGGACAAAAATTGTACTATGTGCTAAGCTAAATTTAAAAATATGATGTACACGAGATATAAGAATGCTTTGTTACTACAAAAATAACAATGTCGATAATCCATGACTTATCAAATACTTTAATCGTGAAAATATATAGATTCTCTCAAGTCTCGTATGAATATGATTGATAATGTTTTTTCACAAATAAATTTGAAAAATATTAATCCATTATATAAACATAAATTTTTCCTTGACCGAACTAACAACAAAGTATCAAAGTAAACACACAAGAAACCATTAAAAGAATAATATAACATTTGTCATATCGACCCATCATCAAACAAACCACTAAGACCAAAAGGAGGTAGTGAATCTTCTACAAGTCTCGAACTATAGACGATCCAAAATTGCTTGAAAGTTTATAATGGAGACTTCAAACTATTCCTTATAACACCTTATTGCTTGATGAAGCTGGTAATGGAGGATCGATCTCCGAAGCCAATTGAATCGAATATGGAATTTTCTTACCACCAACCAATAAATCATCAACCAATAAATCATCACAAACACGTTATTATTGGGCCTATCGTTATTTGTTAAATAGCCAATCAAGCAAATTCATAAATTTCTTGAAACATTGTCATTGTTATTATTAGGCTCCACATTTGTTTTTGCAAATGGTTATATTGATTTTATAATCCCACATAGGTTACTAAGAGAAACTTTTGATACTTTATATATTCATTGTATACGGTATTTGTAACTTGCGATTAGTATTATGTTGTTGGACCTAGTTGCCAAGAGATGAAAACATGTTTCTTCATCTAGTGCCTGTTTCAAAACTAATATAAATTCTAATATTTTTTTATAAGTTCTCATATTTTCTATAGAAACTTTTTAAGATGGTGTGATACTCTATGTGCTAATTGTTTTTCGATGCTCAAACATGATGTTTCGTTGCGTAAATATCATGTTGAAGAACTTGTATAAATTCTTTGACAAATTGTGCTAGATTCTTTATATGTGTGTAAATATTTTTACATAATTAACATAGTTATAACTTCCATATCATTCTCTCAAAATCTTACAATTTTGCGTTTAGTCAAAGAAATATCTTTCTTTGATGCATCAAAATTGATAACGCATTTGAATCAATCTCATATCCTTAAAGCTCTACGCTATAAAACTACACTAAATTTCTTGACACGTTAAATCCATAACTTAAATAGACATAATATGTGTCGGCCGCTACATTTCACAAACCTAAAACAAGTCGCCCAAAAAAATGACTTGGCGAAAGACTGACAGTCCGAAAACACCTTTTTAAGGATACGATAAGAATTTAGCATCAAAACTTTCTATTCTGTCTATTTTGTTTGTGAGATATAATGACTAGTCATTTATAAGTTAAGATAATTGCATTTGATGTTGGCTTAGGCCCAATACAAGAAAACTCGATTGTTCATAGATTCCTTGATAATCTTTGATTACAATAAGATCAACATCATTTCAAGTTAGGATAAACATCATCGGTCATGTTATGTCACAAACAAAGCAAGTCATTCTATTTTGTCTGTGAGAGATGATGACTAGTCATTTATAAGTTAAAATAAAATTTGAAAATTATGAACTTGTATATATTTTGAACACAAGTCTTTCTATGTTGTCTATTTTTTGTGAGAGATAATGACTAGTGATTAAGTTAAAAGATTGAAAATTTATGAACTTGGTATATATTTTGAACAAGCCACGGAATCGTTCAATAACTTTTATTTTGAACGACAATATGGCATACCCAAAGCATATACCATTTGTCAACACATAAATTCAACATACAATTTGGTATATAACCTAAGAACCTTTATGTCTTTAACCTATGTGGGATATATGGTTTTCATCATAAAGAATACGCAAGGTACATAAATGTAGAAAATGCACTTTTAGTATTCTAATCCATACGAGTTATGTGTTAATTATACGTCGTTTATCTATTAATGGGTTCGTAGATCATCATATGAAGTACAATTCATACAATTGGTTTCATGTCGGTTCACTTTAAAACTTTCATTCTTCTATGATTGCTTGGTATATAACCTAAGAACCTTTTATTTCTTTAACCTATGTAGGATGTATCATTTTTATCAGAAAAGAGTAAAGGGACCTAAATGTTGAGAAATGCACTTTTAGCAGTTATGTGTTTATGATACATCGTTTATATAAATGGATTTGTAGATCCTGTACAATTCATATCACTGATATCATGTGGTTTCACTCTAAATTTTCCATTCTTCTATGTTTGGTTGTGGTCGTGGGGAAAATCGCGAGATGCAACATGTCTTTTCTTTCTTAAATTACATGCCATAAAGTTTAGTGTCGTGGGTACCGTAAAGTATTTTTCATGTAAACTTGATTTGAGTAACTCACTCTCTTCTATTAAGTGGATTGTATCTTATTGTTAATGAAAATGGTTTGTTTGTCCGTATGTATCGTGAGTTAAGCACTGCTATTTTTTAGTTTGCGGTTTTAGTTATGTTAAGATAAAAAATCATAATTGTTACTTTCGGTTTCATCCATGCTTTCATTTTGTACAAAGCTTTTAGTAATTTCACCCAAACACTAAGAAATGCTTCTGCTTGATAAGAATGGGTGCAACATCAACTTGAACATATACCAAGGTTTTAGTAATTTCATGGAGCAAGGCAGTATTATCATTAGATCCTCAAGTAAAAGTTCAAAGTTGCGAGATTTAACAAGTTTAGAAAATGATCAATTGACGACTAGTTCAACTGTTTTCTTGCTTCCAATATTTCTGCACTTAAAGAGAGTAGGAGTAGCCTCAAGAGAATTAAGAAAGTACAACAAGAAAGGACACTCCAAAATTCTGTTGTTGTAAAAAGGCTCGAAGCAGTTTGGAGTTGAGCAATATTTCGTCATTAAACATGATATATAGTAAACACAAGACGTGAAGGATAAGCTTAAAATTCTTATAGGTTAAGCCCTTACATAACATGGACTAACAGAACTGTGAGATATGGTATTTTGTGTTTTAGAGGTGGCAAACGCAGGTGGTCAGGCGGGCATGGGCACGGGCTAGAACAGGGCACGGGCTTAAACAGCACGGCCAAAGCAGGCACATGTTATACAAATCATTTAATAAAAACTTAAAACGACGAAATAAATTCCTTAAACGTAATATCTTATTTATAGTGAAAACTAAACTATATTATATACAAAAAAACTTTAAAGCGATCGTAATGTTCTACAATTGAAAAAAAATGTGTCAGTAGTGCCCATTTAAGTTTTCAATAGGCTATATATCTTATTTAAAAAAGATAGCTTAAATGTCCAAATCTTATAAAATTTGCCCATTTAGTTCATATTTTTCTTTTGGACACATTTGCCATCTTTATGTTTATTGTTTCGTGTGAAAAGATAACTATCTACTATCTACTTAATTATTTTTATAAAATAAGGGACTAATGAATTCTTTTAGAAAAAAATTCTTAGGTTAACAAATATTCAAAATTATAGAACTTATAAACATTTTATAATCGGAAATGATATAATTGATCGGAGTCGTACTCTTACAACCAACATATCAGAGCCAGTTAAAATTTGTCCATTAATCTACACTTACGTGGCCCGTATACAACGTAGTATATAACCAAAAAAACCTTTCAGTTGTTTATCCGAAAAGTGTACTCAGCTCCCTCCATTTTTTAGTTGTCACCATTTAGCATGGGCGAACAACAAATACCTGTATTAAAGCTATGCAAAACTTTAAATAACGAGTATGATTTACGAATTAGAGTAAAAACAAAACCTTGTCAAAACCGCCTCTTTTGGTGACCTCTAAATACAACAGGTGTAAGTTTATTTCCTTTCCTCCTATGACAAAACCCCCATCATTTCCATCTTTATATGTATTGGCGCATAAATAAATCTGTATTCAAGAATCATAGACATGGTTTACTCGTGAACCAAAGATGACTAATTTGTAGTGAAAAAATAAAAAACAAGTCCTTAATAGCTATGTAATAAAACCAAACAAGGAAAATAAAGAGGATATATTACATGAGTTTGGCGTCCAAGAAGTTATCGAAACTACGTAGTGTTTCCCCAGAAGAGAGACGAATCTTTAACAACATCGTCATGAGAGGCCGATGCTATGGGATTAGGGAATAGGCTGAGTCACCGATGACCTTTCCAATCGGCCACATGAAGGGTCACCATAACATTCAGAAATAGACTACCAGAAAACACATAGACTTACAAGTTGAAGAGGAAATAACATATGAGAATGACAGTAAATGGTAAAATTTCTTTATTTCAACTGACAGTATAAAACCGCCTCCAACGATTATTTGAGATCCAGACATACATATAACAGGTTATTAGCCCACGAAACTCAGTGATCGAAACCAATCCTTGAGTGATTCCGCATCGTTTCATGTTGGTTAAGTTGTATAAAATCTTACGTTATTTTTATAAAAACATAGATAATAAATCCGCCAATTTGATTTTGTTTCACGATTAATGTTAAAACAAAGGGATGACGTCATCTTCAAAAAATTTAAACATGAGTCATTGGATGGCCATGTAAATTAAACAAGCAGGGGCTATGACTGTGCGCAATACCATTTACCACCAAAAAAGAGATTCGAACAAATGTTTGTCTTGTCGCATAATCTTTATTAACCCATTTTTCTATATGTAGTAAAGTTAGACTAGTCACTGATCAATAACACCTCTATTAGAGCATCCAAATGGTATATATTGGATTAGTACAACATTACTATGATATACTTGGAATACCAAGACCTTTAGTTGGTGCAAATTGATTTGCTATGTTATCTGCTTCGAATGGATTAATTGTATTGTCAATTAACAACCGATATAGATTAACTTGGCATCATTTATCCTAATAGCATCAATTATATAAAAGATAATCTGTGTACAATAACAAATAAATGATATATAATACTAAAAATGGATGAGTCAATAACATTTATATACCTTTTAGATTTTTCTGATAAAAACAATTTTAGCATTACATTCCACATAGGTTAGAGAAGTGAAAGATGACTTGGTTATATATAAAAGTGCACATGTAGTTTATGTTTCTAGAATAGTATCACGTTCAGGATACATTATCACTAGAGGAGTTCATTACGCAAAATTAAACTTGAGCCCCTCTAAAGATAGTAAATCCAGAATTAATATACTTTCTTAGGTTTTTATTATTAAAAAGTGATCACCACGGTCCACGACTAACGCTGTCTAAAGGATCTTTGGATGTACCTTATAATCCTAACCGTAGTGCGTACTCATTTTCAATAGAATACTTATGTTCTTCATTGATGTATCAAAATACAAATCAACAATATCACTTCAAACAATTATTTAAGATTCAAACATACATGTTTCATAACAGGTTATTATTAGCCTACCAAATCCAGTGATCAAACCCATCCTTGTGCAATTCCACATTGTTTCATGCTGGTTAAGTTGTATAAGATCTTAACTTATTTTTATAAAACATGCGTAGATAATAAATCCGCAAATTTGATTTTTTTTCATTGTTAATGTAAAAATCATAGAGACATCTAAAATCTAAACCTGTCATAACTACCCACTTTATATGAACACGCCTTTAGTTGGATGTAGGAAAATGCATAGAGACAAGGTAATGGTCTATGATATAACGGCCATGCATGTATATGGTACACGTTGAATTAGTAAAACTGTAGGGGTTACTAAATCTAGCTACCTTTAGTTCTTTTTCGATAAATATCATATCAACATTTAGTCCCACATTGATTCAAGAAAGACAATGTTGGTAGCTAATATACCAAAGTTTATACAGCTTATATGTGTGTGAACTAGTATAATGTTTACGAATTAAGGTTATGAGATGCTTAAATGTAAGAATTAGCCATGCTATAATCACAATTTGTAGATTCATATAACTTCAAAACTTTTTTTAATTAATGTGAACTCCAGAAATTTTTTTCTTTTCTTTAAGGGGTACATAATTAGTACAATAACTAATTTTGAAACAAAGATGAATTAATGATCAATTCCATAACAAAAACGTGAGAAAACGATCTCTCCAACGTGTGGGTACATAATTGATAAAAGCTTAAACGACAATGTCAGAAACACATTAAAAAACTTAAAATAGTTCACATCAAGTAAATAAGCAATGGATTAAATACACTCTAGTTAATCTTTTATTTATTTATTTTAATCAATTCTTCAAAGCGTTTTACGATATATTTTCATACAACATCAAACTCATGATACAACACCAACATCTTCCGCAACTATTTAACAAGAAACAAGTCAATTGTACCAGTATTGAGCTCACTAATTAGCCTAGCGGTTGACAGTTTGCAACCGACCTTGGAACCAGTCGAATAGTCTTGGGGCAAATGATGAGCTAGAAGGTTAAAACTAGTTTGGAGGATTGAAATCTATTACCCGGCTAGTCGGCTTCTAGTCACTGGTCAATTGAGGCTTTTAATAATGGGTTTGTTTTATGATGTCCTAAACACACACAACATATGTAGATTATGATGTACCAAACAAGGTGGCCGATATCATCATCTTGAAATCTATTACTCTACTTCTAGTCATTGGTCAAGGTGATCGATATCATCAACCTGAAATGCTGGAACGTGACATAAACAATCATAATTCATTAAAAATTGGTCTCATTTAGGCATTAAAACTTTACATTATTTGGCCCCAAACTTCATACAGTCAATATATACCTGAATTTTGAGGTACTTGGGTTTCTTGTGTTCACCTTTAGTCATGCTATAGGAACAAGCTGAAATGGGACATCTTGCTCTAAACTGTTGACAACGATGGTCCGGACACCTTCACCGATGTAGCCATTCAACTACTTTTTGGATGTTTCAATTGAAGAGAAAAGAAAAAGTCTAAGGCATTTATAAATTAATATTAAAAAAAATTAAAAATTAATAATCCGCAATCGCTTATACATGAGTAAGTTGGAACTTTTATTTAAATTTTAAAATGTTCCTTCACTTCTATTGATTCACACTTCATGATATATTAATGGTGAGTTAATAAATCACAATTATATATATGATGGCTATTCATATTTAATTGTTTTAACCAAGTTAATGACACGGGCTCAATGTTTGTTTTTGCGAATAGTTGTATTGATTTATGATCCCACATAGGTAGTTGATAGAAACTTTTGATACTTTATATATTTGTTGTATATGCAAGGTTATAATTTGAGATTGGGTAGTATGTTGTTTGACTTAGCCGAAAGAAGATGAAAACATGTTTCTTCATCCCCTTCTGTTATGCCAAAGAACTAATATAAATTCTCAAATTTTTTTTAGAAATTTTTTAAATAGTGTGATACTTTATCTAGTCCAAAAACTAATATAAATTTTTCATAGTTTTCTAGAAACTTTTTAAGTGGTGTGATACTTTATGTGCTAATTGTTTTTCGATGCTCAAATATCATGTTTCTCTATGCACGAATATCATCTTGAAGAACTTGTATAAGTTCTTGACATATTGTGCTATTTAATATGTTTATGTACGTAAATAGATTTATTTATTTACTTATAATTGTCGTAGTTAGACGGTGCCGATTAAGGAGATATTAACAAATAATAATAAATAAATAAATAAAAAGGTTATATACAACCAATTGGAAAGCATAGCATGATGGTAATGTGGTTCAGATGGAAATCAATGTTGCCCGCTAAAAATGAGTTACTATGTTCGAATACATGAAGTAGACAATTTATTCTTTTTTTTCAGTTAGTTCTTTTTTAAACTGCTTCGTGCCTTTTTACACGGTTTGCAAGAACATAACTGGTCTTCAATTTATCATTTTTCTTGACTTGTTAAATCTCTCAACTACGAACTTTTACTTGAGGATGGAATGATAATAACGCCTCATACCATTAAATTACTGAAATCTTGGTATACATTCGAGTTGATGTTGCACATTCTTATCAAGCAGCGTATTTTCTTAGTTTTTGGGTAAAATTACTAAAAGCTGATGTACATGGTGAAAACTTGAATGATATCGTAAGTAATAAGCGTAACTTTTAGCAAATTCAAATACAACGGTAATCAAGAACCAAAAACCCTAAAAATAGGGTATGTGTATGTCGACTACACAAAGTCGACCCAAGATATGCAAACACAAGTGTATTTGCTCTCCGTTTTGTACACACGTATTACTAGGCGAATCAATGAGAAAAGCTAGGTTCTTGATCACGAAACAAATCTAACACTTATATTGTGCTCTATGAAGTCGACTCCTAAGGGTTTTGGGATGAAGAATTGGCGAACACAAAGAGAGGAGAGAAGAGGACAAGAAAGATTTGTTAAGGATTCAAGCATTAGAAAACCTATACACAACCCTTTGTATTTATAGTCTAACAAAACTTAGAGACCAAGATAGAGGAGGATTAGGAAATCCTCCCATAACTGATCGGCCCAAACACCCCAATGGGTTTCAGAATCTTCTCCTCCAATTTCCTTTTTAGTCCTTTAACTTAATATTTAACGATCGTTAAATAAACTTCGTTAAATACTAATGATTGTTAAGTATTTTATCGTGATCAAATAACTAAATATAACATTTTAAATATTAATTATTTTTACATTGATTCTTATACGTAATGTGTGCATCCCAAGTCTCGTGATCGAATCCGGTCATATACATTAATTTATAGCCATAAACCTTTCACTTACTACCATGGTTCAATAACTAATATGAATTCTTAAAATTTGTAGAAACCCCTTTTCAAATGGCGTGACACTTTCTGTACTAATTGTTTTTCGATGCTCGTTAACATGTTGAAAACTCTTTCAAATGGTCTAATACATTATTTGCTAATTGTTTTCCGGATGCTCGAATATCATGTAAAAGAACATTTATACATTTAGCCATTTAGGCACCGGGTTATTATTTTTATTTTTTTTAAAAGCCATCGCAACCATACATTACTCCACATTGCTTAAAGAAAAAAAAATATCGTTTCTTTTTTTTTTTTTTTTTATTAAGCATTTTTCTTCTTTTCACTTCTTTGTCTGCGGGAGGCGAAGTTTATGTTTGTTTTTTCGCACATAAGTGCTTCTTTTCACTTCTTTCCTCTTATAAATTTCGGACATTATCTTTCACTTATTACCTCTTTTTCACAAACCTTACATCTCTTTCTTAATATCCATTTTATCGTTTTGTCGGTTTTATCGTCTTCATTCGCTTTTTACTTTTTATACGCTTTATACATTTTCGACATTTTTAAGGTTTCGTCCGTTTTTACGTTTTTGTCTATTTTTTACGTTTCGTCTTTTTTAGTCATTTTCTTATGTTTTCGTCCTTTTTACGTTGTTTCCGTTTCATGCGTTTTCATCTGTTTTTACGTTTTGACCGCTTATTTACATTTTGGTCCGTTTTCATGTTTCGTCGTCTTTTACGTTTTATCGGTTCAACCTTTTTAGCGTTGTGGTATGTTTTACGCCGCCTTTTTAACGTTTGTCTCATTTTTACGTTTTCATCAATTTTTTACATTTTGTTTTTAAAGATTTAGTCAATTTTTTACGTTTCGTTTTTTTAATTCCGTTTCGACTTTTTACGTTTTCGTTCGTTTTCCTACTCATTCGTCTGTTTTCGGAAGTAAGAAAGCGTACAATGATGTGCAAAACTCACGAATCATATGGAAACGGAAGAAAACGTAAAACAACGGACGAAAACGTAAAAAAAGACGAAAACATAAAACAACAGACGAAACGTAAAACAACAGACGAAACGTAAAACAACATATGAAAACGTAAAAAACATTGACGAAAATGTAAAAAATTGACGAAGACGTAAAAATGGACTAAAATATTAAAAAGCAGGACGAAACTTAAGAAAATGGTCGAAACGTAAAAAAACATATGAAAACCTAAAAACAGACAAAACGTAAATAAACGATCGAAACATAAAAACGTAACAAAATGGAAAATAAGTAAAAAAATGTATGAAAACCTAAAGAAAGACGAAACGTAAAAAAATGGCGAAAACATAATAAAACGTAAGAAAAATTAGATGAAACGTAAAACACGGTTGAGAATGTAAAAACCGGACTAAAATACTGACGAAAACGTAAAAACGGATGCAAACGTAAAAAGCAGACGAAGTGTAAAAAGAACAAAACAAAAAACCGGACGAAAACATAAAAATACAGACGAAATCGTAAAAAGTTGAAAAATGGTTGAAAACGAAAAGCAGATGAACAAAACGTAAAAAATACGAAAACGATAAAACAAACGAAACGTAAAAAAACCTACGGAAAGGTAAAAACCGATTTAAAATCAAAAACAATAGTTAAAAAATAATAATAATAATAAAATAGAAATAAATACTTCAATAAAAAAAAAAAAAAAAAAAAAAAAAAAAAAATCTTTTACCATTCGGGATGAAGACTTTAAATATGCCTCTTATTCTACAAACACGATTTGCGAGATGAAGATGTAATATACAATAGCCAAATGGAAAAAGCAATATAGTAAGCCATTTTCCTTAACCCATTGAATCACGCCCTAGTTTTTAACAAGAAGATGAAGGTATGTTTGGCAAAACTAACAGAAATTGTGTATAAGTCAGTCAAATCGTAAGTTGTAAGTTGTGTAGGTATGGTATGTAGTGGTAAGTCAGAAACTGAAGTTGTGGTCGTTAATCGCAAAAGCATAACATGAGTGCAAAAGTATCTTTTTTCAATAAAAGTGTTTGTAGTTAATGTTAAATGTAATTATAAGATGTAAAATGACGTAAAAGGACATATACATAATTATAAACAAATGTTTGGAGAGTATATCAAGAATTTAAAGTTTTAATAGCTCCAAAATGTTTAAAAGCTTCATGAATCACTTTTCATTTAAGAGCTATTTGTTTAAATAAAAGCTTGAAGTTAATGCATCCAAACGTATCCAAACGCAGACTATTTATTTTAGAAGAGATTATTTTATAACAAAAAGTAATAATTTCTAAAAAAGTTTCTTGTCAAACAGGCCCGAAGTATCATTATATTCACCAAGATATTAATGATTGTTTTTTTTTTTATTAATCGCTTCTTCAACCAAAGTTTATTTTGACAAAAAAAAAATGTTTTGTGACCTTGCGTAATGAAAATCACAAAAAACAAAGAGTAGAAACATGTGCTTGTAAACTTTCTTTCTATTCGAGAGAAAAGTTGTGTATGGACGATCACGTTCTCTTGATAATTTTGACTTCAAGTCGACTTGTCTTTTGTGCTAGAAATTGAAGAATTGTAGCCACTTCTATTATTTTATGATTCCTTCCCATCTCCTTAAACTACTCGGGTTGTGTTTTTGGTTATAGAGTAAATCATAAACAAGTTTTAATCACAAGGTAACTTGGTTGAAGAAGTACTATTATATTATGACTTGAGCTCGATGTTTTAATCAAAATCCCACAGCGGTTAGTGGAAGGAAATTATGATACGATATAATTCATGGTGTGTAGCTTATCTTTGTTGACATTTGTTTTAGATATTTGAGCTTGGTCGTCAAAGATGTTTGAGAAAATTATTTCCTCAATTTCTCTTGAAAGATGTTTTGTGACCTCAATTTCTCTTCATGACCCGGGTTGACCCGCCGGGTTTTGAGTGACCCGGGTCAACCCGGGTCATGAAACCCGGCCGGGTTTGGTTTTTTTCAAATTTTTTTTATGAAAACCGGGTTTACCGTTAGAACCGGCGGTCGAACCGGTTGACCGGTGATCAAACCGTTGACCCGGTCGGAAAAAATAAAATAATAAAAATGAAAACCGGGTTGACCCGTGGTCAAACCGTTGAACGGTCGAACCGGTGCTTGTAACTCGACCGGTCGATTAAAACCCGTTTTAAAACATTGACAATATACATGTATCTTCTTTTTATCTTTTGCAACCTTTATAAGATATTGACAGTTTGTCCTAGAATTCTTTTTATCTTTTGCAACCTTTTATAAGATATTGACAATTTGTTCTAGAATATTTATACCGAAAATTACTGTGCTACCCAATTTTATTGGGTTGTGTCTGCACTTACTCAAACTTTTACTCATATTCAAAAATACTCATCAATGTCGGGTATGAAATTACCCTATATAGAGGAGATTGAGGTGTATGGTCAAGATTGAGTTTCCAAATTAATTCATCAACAATGTCGGGTATATAATTTAACTATATACACGACATAATTTTTTAATATATCCCCACGCCTCCCAAGAACCATGTCGTGTATTTGTTTTAACTACATACACGAGATCTGCCACCTAGTAGTCATGTCGTGTAGAATCTGAAAAGCAAAAATAAATGCCGGGTATCTTGTATCATGTAGAGAAGAATATTACACGACATGATTTAAATATTCATAGTCGATAGTGGCATTGGGAAGGAGAAAAGCTGAAAAGCAAATGGTTGATTTGATCATTCAATGGGTAGATGAGTAAATGAGATGTTGATTTGATCATCCATGTAGAGTAGAATATCTACACGAGCCATTTTTACACATTCCTCAGCTTCTTCAAAAATTATCAAAACACATTCTAAAACAATGTCGGGTTATCCATTTTTACACATTCCTCATCTTAGCAACGTCGTGTTTGCATTCTAAAACAATGTCGGGTAGTAAACTTCACTATAATCAGTAACATCTTCTTCATAATTGTGAGTGTTTAATAGCATTCTTGAAACAATATACACGACATTGATCATAAACTATCAAAACATCTTCTTCATCTTATGGTGGTGGTGACATTGTGGTACGTGAGTTTAGTGGTTTTGCTGGTGGTGCCGTGGTGGTGGTGGTGGTTGATACGTAAGTGTTGTTTGTGTTGTGGTGGTGATAAAAAAAAGTGCGGTAGCGTGGTGACAGGTGTGGTATCGTGGTGTTGGTTGTGGCGGTTATAAAAAAAAGTGTGGGTGGTGCAGTGGTGGTGTTGTGGTGGTGGTGGTGGATACGGCTGTGAATATGGCGGATTACCGGGTATTTTGCAATTTTTTTCCTTTACACTTGTAGCTTTTTATTTGTTACGTATATTTGTATTAATATATGTTTATGTTATTTTAGGATTATCTGCATAAGTTACATGTAGAGTAGGTTATCCATACTTAGTGATATTAAAAGTATGATTGGGAACACCCTAAGGAAACATTATTTAGAAAAACATGTTTTGGTTGGTTGTTAGATTTGCCAAAAATGCAAGAGAGTGTTGTGTTAGTACATTATTTTATATGCCACCAAGTGCCATGTGAAGAGGGAGATACAAATATTGTTCCTTTGAGATATCGTGTACGTAATATTGATCGGGTAGGTGAGGTTGAGGTTCAGTTTGGTAGGGAGGAATTCTGTCTAGTTACTGGTCTAAGGTTTGGAACAGATTTTAGAAAGAATTATGAAGATGGACCTAATCCCTTTAGGAGACGAGTGTTCCTTTCGTCAACTGATTCTTCAAAAATAAAATTTGGTATGGTGTTACGTGCTCTAGACATCAAGGAGTTTAGTCGTTTGAGCGACAAAGATGTTGTTGGTCTTTGTTTGATAGCCGTGTTAGTGTTTGTGTTAAAAGGACCGAGCTTAGGAATGTAGTTGACGGGTTTGTATTTAGGTTAGTGGAGGATCTAGATGCATGGAATGTTCCCGTGGGGTCGTACGTATGGCCAACCTTGTACGATCATCTAAAGGATGCAGCAATTGAGCGCAAGGCAAAGCACTTTGCCGAGGGGAGGGATCCTAATAAACTTCCTAAGTACACTTTGAATGGCTTTATATGGGCCTTCAAGGTATGTCGTATATAAATTTATAAAGTTCATGTATATGTATATCGTTAACAAATTTTTAACAAATTTGCCTTTTTACAGACGTGGATATAGTTTCCCTCATGGTGCGACCCCTAGGTTTTTTTTGTCATAGACAGTTGTATCCCCGATCAATTGCATGGAGCTATAGAAACCTAGTGTTTAGACATTGTCTAGACCAGTTTTTGGATGAGCAATTGAATGTGAGTTTTAGATATGACCTTAATTTCTTACAATATGATTATAATTTTTTGTTGGTTTTTTTTTAATGTTGTGTATATTGTCCATGTTTTTAAAGGTAAATCCACCTTTGATGAGGCTTCGCCGGATGACTATGAGCAAAATACCAGTGGTGGGCTCAAAGTAGGCGTATTTTCTTGGAATTCGACCCCAATTCCAAATGATAAAGCCTCCAAGAAACGAACCTATTCACGATTTTATTGGACCGGAAATTATACGTAAGATGAAGGCACTTGAGTCGGTTACAAGAACATGACTTGATGTTCAAACAACTTGATCCACGATTTTTGGTGACGATTTTGGGGTAAGTAGCTTACGTTAATTTATTTATTGTTATTCAAAACACGTAAGTATATTTACGTGCTTTTAAGTTTTTTATATCTACATATGTTGGAAAATAACCAACTCTACGTTATAATTTTACATTTAGGGAATACCAAAGTCCGACCGTCCATTTGGCGAGCCACCGAACGACTCGTTCTTTGACGGTGTTCATGCGATCGAGCGACCAAGAGGATTGACTTCACGGTAAATATCTGCAATATCCTTATACCGAACAGGACCAACCACAATCTTGCCTAAGAAACGTGCCGCTCGAAGACGCAAAAGAGTACCTCGAACATTCCATCGCTTAACGGAAGAAAAGCGGTTGATGAGAATGTTGAGTATGATGGTGGTGTTACCTGTCTTGGTAGTCGTAATACGGACCTATTGTAGTTTATAATGTTGACCCTAATAAGGTATACCATACCCTTTAAATTTATTAACATGAAGTTGCTAATTAACAATGTTTGATATTGTATTTTATTGTTTGTTTTTTCAGGTAAGGCGTTGGCATTATGTTAGTTTGGAGCAATTTCTAGTAAACCCATGTCCGATATACAGGAAGATTCATGCTCTTTATTATGAAGTATCACACACTGGCATTTCAAGCACCGTCAAACTAAGAAACAACTGTAATATGCATGTAATGTTTGACATTTCAGCAGCACAAGGCAACTTGGAAATTTACATTGACCATGTGGGTGTCGATTTTATTATTGCAAATTATATATGCCAAAATGCTACCTTGGCAGAAATAATGGATCATGTGATAACAGACTACACAAGTGACAACGAAGACGGAAAATGGAACATAACACAATCAGATTACACTTTTGATCAAATGGTTGAATGGGCGAAACAAGAACACTTTCAGAATGAGGATGCTAAAGCAGCTGAACGTCATAAAGCCATATGGAAGAATCGTTCGTATTACAGGTGGTACTTGTGTCAAGGATATTGCAGGTGGTACTTGTGTCAAGGATTTCAAACTAATCCATCTTTGGGAAATGGATTTAATGATTGAAATGGCAAATAAGACCAGGGCTACTCCGTTAGGAATTACAGGTGGTACTTGTGTCAAGGTCGACAGATTTGTTTTTGCTCCCGAATTTGTGGTTATCGACATAGAGAAAAATGTAAAGGAACGTTTGATTCTTGGTAAACCATTCTTGGACTCATTGGGGTACTATGGCGATAGGATAGAATTCAAGTTGGACAAGGCTTTGTGCCAGGAACCGGATGAAATTAGAACAACCAAAGACTCACCGCAGAATACATTAGATTATTCCGATAGGTTTCCTCCCTCATATTTTGGCCATTTACGGGAGACCGAATCAAGTGACGATGACAGCAGTGAGGAAGAGGTCCCACCTTCTGTACCTAGTTATGTTGTTAAGGGAAAACTTCACTGTTGTGCTCCTGATATTTTTTTGATTGACGAGACCAAGGCAACTTTGCCTACTTGTTCTCCTTTTAAAAAACGATGCAATGGAGGAGGGCAGCATCTAATTCGTATGATAAAAGAGGTTGCAGAAGTTTGGTGGTGCTGGGAAGACGAAAATCTGATCAGAAAAAAATGGTTGTAAGGGCATAATATTCTTAACGAATGGTTCACCAAGATTGATTGGACGATTC
This sequence comes from Chrysanthemum lavandulifolium, assembly GCA_022545495.1. Lineage (NCBI taxonomy): Eukaryota > Viridiplantae > Streptophyta > Magnoliopsida > Asterales > Asteraceae > Chrysanthemum > Chrysanthemum lavandulifolium. Next base: position 23,124,798 of record CM040244.1, on the reverse strand, counting down.
ATTTTTGTAAACCAGCCATGATGTCTGATGACTTCACCATGGCATGGCCTACTTGCGACCCCAACCGCAAGATTTGCGATGGAGGGGAATTCCCCGATCCTAACTGGCTCAAACGAAAGGAATGGGCATGTTTTGACAAAGAAAAGAGAAGTGAAGTAGGGTACAAGGGAATCTCATTTGAAAATTGGTTACCAGTAAAGTTTGGATCTGTTAAAATAAAATGGGAAGAAGAGGCTAAATTTCGTTACGAGTGGGCGCAAGCTAATTTTCTGCAGAAAATGTACGCCATGACTCGGTTTGTTTCTCCACATGTTTGAGACCAGCCTTCTTCAAATAAAAAAGACATGGAAGAAGTAGGCCAAGTCCAGAGGCCACCATGAAGCCCCGTGGCTCTGAGTCTAACTTAAAGACTTGTAAATAAAGAAAAGTGCTCTTCCGGGAGACAACCCGAATTATCCCTTCCTTTTGTTTTATTTCCATTTATGTAGGGTTTTGTGTTTTTAACCATTTTTGCAAGAAACAAGGAGTCATTGCTGCTGCAGTTTGCTGATCTGACCATAGTTACGGCGTAACTCATCTCTGTGATTACGCCGTAACCAACCCCTTGCAGCAGAATTTCGGATGCATTACCAATTACGGCGTGATTCCATCTCAGTGGTTACGCCATAACCACACGCTTTGCAGCATATGTTAGGTTTTGCCAGTTACGGCGTAACTCCCTCAAAGAGTTACGACGTAACCTTCCTCTGCTTTACTTCTTTCATTTTAAAACACAATAAACTTGTATTAGTATTTTAAATGAACTTTGTGGGTGTGTTCCCTGTAAACCCTCACGAGACTTCACTCGTCCACTTGGGACACCAAGTGGTTTAAAAGGCTTGTTGCATATGCTAAACGTAATCGTGATTCCTACGAAAGTGAGTTAGGTTTGTTTTCATTTTCATTTTTCTTTTTAGAATTATGCTTGTCAAGAGCATGATTTCGTGGATTAAAGTTTGCTTATGGATGCTTATCTGAAGGCACGCCTCTTTTCATATGCCTTCTTTCTTTTGGAGCAAATTTCGGGAAGTTCTCGCTCTAATTCTACTTTTCTCTTCACCTTTATTTAAACGCTTAGTACAAAAGGGACTTTGTACAATTCAAGTGGGGGACGGGAGTAGAGTTATCTCTTGAACTTTATTTTTCCCTCGTTTTTCTAGTTTATTTTGAAAAATTATGCCATTTTTAAAATTTTGACATGTTTTTCTTATCCTAACTAGATTATACCTTAGCCGAGCACATACAACCCTTGATATTATATAGTGAGATCAACCTTATCCGTTTCTAATATTTTACCCCTAATCCACCAAATTATGAGTGTGCCGGTAGCTTGTAAACTTTAGAACATGGCCTTTGCATCATTTCGAGACCATAGACGAGGTATGTTGAGTTAGCTCGATGTATTTGGACTTTTCAGTTTAAGAAGGCAATATTATAGGATTACCACCCAAATACCCTACCATTGTGTGTTTATCGATTAGTCACCTCGACTTCTTGACCCCCATGTGAAACCCTTTTATTGCACTCCCCTTTAGTGCAAGATACCCTTAGATACACCCATCTGAGCCATTCATTTCATTTTGTTAACCCAATATATTGTTTCGATACACCTATACACCTTAGCCTACCCTGTAGTCCTTATTTGTGATTGAGAAGTCATCATTTGCCTAAGTTCAAGGTTTAAGTGGAAAGGTTCGAAAATCACGCTTTCGTCGACGACCCCCCGTATTCCCGTTGTGCATCTCAAGTGGGGGATATTAAGTTTAGTCGTTATTGTTACATATATATATATGAGGATATCTTGGCTACAATTTTTGTAGCCAATTAGATACAATCCTTCATAAAAATACACTAGCAATGATTTAGTGACCCACTGAAAAGAATAAGGACCCACAACAATAATCAAAGACCCACATTTTTAGTACAGAATTGTAGCCAATTGGATACAATTAATTGTACCTAATATATTCCATATATATATATATATATATATATATATATATATATATATATATATATATATATATATATATATATATATATATATATATATATATATATATACTAGTGTCAAAACCGTCCGATGGACGGTATGACTTGTGGTTTTATTTTATGATTTTGTGGATCAAATATATACTAAAAAGTAATTAAAAGTTAAATGAAAGGGTTAAGATATATAATTAATGTTACCGGGGTTCGATGTTGCGTGTTTCAAAATTAGCTATTTTTAGTACAAATCTATCTTTGCTTTATCAAGCGGAAATAAAACTTCTTTGTTAACAACTTTTTTTGTTGAGTTTGTGTAGTTGTCGTATTTGTCGCAACAAAGAATGTTCAAGCCCTTTATCGCTCTTCAACGGACACATGTACCTATACCAAATAAACATCCAAATATTACATGTTATTGTTGCTTTTCTGTCAACATCATAGTAAGAAAAACAAATACGGAGATGCATATTTACCTTGTACGAATTATTTTCCAGAATAAAATGTTCTTTAAACCCGAGCTTGCAAGATAACTCTTACGATTAATCCATTGGACAATCTCACCCTTATCAAATTCTAAAGTTAAAAGTCTAACGAATAAATTGTCGTGTCATCATCTTTACCGGGTCAGATTCCCTTAAATATGAACTCCTAAGTTTTAAACCCTTTCGAGGGTGCAACTACAAGTTGTTGCTCAAACCTAAAATTTAACAAAAGTTTGTTAACTTTATTTGCAATTTGCAAAGTACAAAGAATTCTAAATGTGTAATACCTGGAAGATTTATTAATTTCAAAATTGTTTTGAATCATTCGACTCATATCTGTTTCAATTAAAAAGGCTCATAGGGTTCAATAAGCGTCATACATATCGCCGTTCAATGCACATGTTGGTAGAATTAGAGCTTACACAAAAGCAGGTTGGGAAAGAAGCTTGTTTGGTATACATCCTCTAAAACGATTATTTGCTATATTTCAGTGATGAAAATAAGTCTATCAAATAATTGACAGGAAACAAAGATGACCATTGTACATGAGAATTTGCACTTACACGTCAACCAAAGTTAGACCAGCTAACGAATTTAAAGAACTTTGTCGTGTTTAAAAGGATGTAGCATAACTCAGTTGCAACTTGTCGGATGCAACATACATAAGATCTCATGTGAAATTGGGGGACTAAAATGTCTATAATACTTGAACTTAAGTGAAAATAGATTCCTTACTCTTCTTGATAGCACAAAAGGAAGTTGACGTACTTGTGCCTGGTGACTTTGCACAAAAATTTTGTGAATACAAATAACAGGCTGCAACATCAATTAATAACATATATTAAGACTCTAAATGTAATGGAAAAATACAGATGAAGCAATTTCACATCAAACTGAGGCAACTCATTATCAGCTGCAGCACCATCATAGACTAAATCTTCCAAAGCCTCTATCAGATTTTTCTTTGGCATATCGATTAGCTCCATTAACTGTTTCATCAGGAGTAGTTGCTTTTGTAGAGTAGCCAACTACATCCGGTTTATCTTTGACATATTGGTTTGCACCACTTGATATATTAGAAGATTTTGCTTTTATAGAAGTGTATTTGTAGTAGCGTAAGCCTGTAAACAAAAATAAGTGGGTACCTGTTTGTTCCCCATAAAACTAAAATCTTTTAACTCAGTCTTTTTCATACTAACTTAATCTAAGGTCAGGTGCAATATAGCCCACCAGCCAAGTCATATAAAACCTTAGCCAAAAACTTTCTACTTAACATATCGCTACCAAGCTCGAAATAAAAACTTGCGCTTCCCTGGCTAAAAGTAACTAAATGAAACAAAATGCTCTTGAAATACTTGCACTTTGTTATATAATATACTTTCTCCATCCTAAACTAAATTTGCACATCGCTATTGCATATGAGGGTTCACTTCCACAATACAACCTAACAAAAAAATTCAAAAACAAAAAGTGTGCATTTTGCGAGCGACCATATAATTTGAGACGGAGGTACTATAACTTTTCCACACCAAACTCATAGATCATATCCTGAACGGCTGAACTTCACTAATATGGCCTCAACAACATATACAGCCATAACTCATAACAAAGGGGCATTTGGGTAAAGCTTACATGAACTTATTAGCTTATATGACTCCAATAAGCCCAAACCAAGTGTTTAGTATATATATGTTTATTGGAAATATCAGAATGGTGGGTTTTGTGTTTAGTATAGCTACATTGAATCAGAATTGTTAATTAGAAGAACCCAACAACTATAATATAGATAGTATACCTCAACTCCTTATAGTCGACTTCTCACAATCTAAAAACCAACCAAAAACATTATTTTGCTGTGCATCAAAAAGAGTATACAATACATTTAAAGTTGCTTCTTATTCATTATAATTTGTAATTTTCAAGTTTAGATTATGTCAATGATACTATTACTTTTAACCATGAACTCAAAAGTACAAAGCAAGACACTATTTAAATTAAATAGGGACATGTGTGCAATCCTCGTAATAGGTTGCTTCTTCTTCCGTTTGTATCTCATTTATGTTGGCCATTACTGAGCTCACCTGAACCAACATCGGTCAACACATCTCGTGATTCGGATCTTTTGTAACCCACCGTAATTCATCGTTAACTCTTTTTCATATGGTGACTTTTGGGTTGCTTAATAGCAGCTCACGCTTCTTTCATAGCTACTTGACCGGAGGTGGTGGACGTGGGACCCATGAAGATTGTTGTACAGGTCGCCCACTGCTCCGGCATTTCTTTTGTGGCCACCAAGATGCTTAACCTTCTCCATTGGACTGATAGATGGACGCTGGCCCGGAACATTACCTTGACTATAAGAATTATACCTGTTGCTGTTTTCTTTTCTTGAGGATAGGCTGAGCTACCCTCTGACTGTGCAGCCTTGTTAGCCTAAGTGGTAGACAGAAAAAGTGATTAGTTTAAGAGTTGCGTATGTGTTCAAGACATTTTTTTTAAGAATATCGAGTAAACTACGTATCAAATTGTAGAGTATAAACCATAGGTTTGGGTGCTAAGTGAGGAATTGATACACACTGGTTAGGATTTGGTGGCAGATCATTGATTTCCTAGACAAATGAGCATAAATTAGTAAACAATGAAAGAAACGGGAAAAAATACTTGCTCGGATGTTGGGAGGTCTCTCGCCTATTTGAATCATCAATATGATGTGCAAGAAAAGGAAAAACAGCTCAACATTATAGTTTTTTATGCCATTAAGTGATATATAATACACGGACTATAAGCTAAAAACTTAACTAAAATCATAAATTAATTGAATGAGGGTAGCCAAATATACATGAAGCACTTTCTGAAATTCTTGGCTGGCTTTTCAACCTGCATATTAGTGTGATAAAAATAAATTAGAATGAGAGGTTGTATTAAACATAGCTAAAAACCTTCAATGTGTCAAAAGAAGAGCTGGTATAAAGATGGCGTCTCAGACCTGAGATAATGGTATAGGCGTGTTGCATATCCTCAAACCACTAATTATAAGTTGCTATAAAAAAAATACCACAGTTTGAAAGGATCTCAAGAACAACATCTTTTCATCTGATCTTGTGTAAGGATTTAACAAATAGATAACAAAATTTCTTCTAATACATTGATGCAGTTACGGAAGCATTCAAATGGCTCAAGACTAAAGATTAATCAAAAGACCAAAAACCATCACGGTTTCTTGACAAAAGTCAATTTTCTAATAACTCAATAAAAACCTCCTCAAATTAGAATCCGTGAAACCATATAAATAAGCTCCTAACTACAAGTTAGGCATGAAACTTGGATAGCAAATAAGCCTTAAAATTAGGCAACATAATTAATTAAAGATAGACACAAATCAAACCTAAATATAGATAATGCAATCAAATCATTTAAATAAATGAGATAAAGATTCGGTTCCAACTTAGTCAGGTCGCTCTGCATCATACATCATTGATTCATATTTTCTAAAACTAATGCTACTAACTTAAGAGTTGGTATAAAACAATAACATACAATAAAAAAAGGTTAGCATACAAATAAGATCTCACAAACAACCACACCCCACTCATCATCTTAGATGAACGTTAACATATTAAACTAACGTTCATAAGGGTTTAGGCAGGGCGACTCCTGGAACCGACTAACGTATTGGTTTTTAGTAATTCAAGGCTGCACCAATAGTGATGTAAATATACTTATAAATATTAAGGGTTCATCATTGAATCAAGGTTTCCTTTCATGGACACATTCTATACCAACATGAATAGTATTATAACGTATTAACCGTAGTAAAATCCGAATACAGACATTCGGCTATAACCTTGATACTTTGTTATCTTTGTTTATGACTTTGGAAACCTTCATACAGATTAAACCTTCCCTATTGATATCATGTATTGAATTTGTATGAAAACATTTAAATAGATTAATAATGTATTCATTTCGGAAAATATAGGCAAAACGGTTTAGAGCCAAGATTTATGAATCACCTGAATCCAAAAGTTTGGATATGATGAATTCCTTTTTCTTCAACATTAACATGGCATCCCTATGTTTTCCTTGAACATCTAGCAAGTCTTGTTAGTGTTCTCGAAATTTCCCTGAATGCAATATAGAAAGGAACTATAAGAATCTATCAATGAAGTTTATAGCCGAAAGTTAACAGCTCATTATATAAACATACCTTGCAATCTTTAAGGTCACTCTCAAAACTTAAACCTCTTTTCTTGTTCACTTTTCTAGAGCTCGCGCTATTTATTCACTTCCTGCAATTATAAGATGATATTCATTGATCTGCTTGCAGCAAGCGTAACAATTTTGTTGCAAAATGAAAACTAATGCTATTGCTACCTTCTCACTGCCACAAATTATGGGTAATGCTAGTGCGAGTCAAACCTTGTTTCATTTTCTGAATTTCCAAATACTACATATCTTTGAGCAAAGATAGCTTTAGACATTTTCTAATGTCGGTATGATTGGTGGTCTTGAAGGTATCTCGCATGTCTTGACCATATCATTCAAGAAGTAAACAAACTACCTCTATAGTTGTATCAGGAGTTTCATTATGTTTAAGTTAGTAAAACTCATTATCACTCTCTGTGTATATCAAATTATGAATAAAGTTAGTAAAACTCATTATCACTCTCTGTGTATATCAAATTGTGAATAATATCCACAAATGACTAACCGCATGCGGGAATTGTGCAACTTGAGGTCCTTGAGCATGTAGAAGCTGGTTTGGTGAGCCTAATGTAGCCTTCTTCTTGTCCTCGCCAAAGATAAAGAAGAAGATGGAGGTGATCGATTCATCCACCAAAATAGAAGGCGCCAACAAATCAGATGGGGCATCAAGAAATACATTGGGTATTGTCTAAAACACCTATAGAAAACGAACCTGGTGTAATACATGTGATTGATAAGATGCACCAGCAACTGTCGGTGGCATATGTATGTGCCCAACCTGATCAGATAATAATATTCAAACAATCATTTATATGATAATTTATTATGGTATGATAATTTATATGTAATAATTTAGAAACAACAACACCATCTAACATACTTCGTCTGAGGTTAAAAGTAAATAACCTGATTTCTACTAACCAATCTTTCCCTCTCCTTTTCAATTTTCTCAAGCAGTGGCCTTCTCCTTTTTTCCTCATAGCTATCACCTCTGCATCCCACTCATCTTTAATCTTGACCTTTCTTCATACCACTGTCCCGTTGTAGCTATCACCTTTGCATCCCACTCATCTTTAATCTTCAATCCTAACATCTATGCTTGCTTTTCTGCGCCATATCCAACTTTCGACCCGTCTCACATTCAACAAGAATATTCACACCTTCCCTAGGTTTATCAAGTGGGTGAGCGGTCATTTACAACCTTAATAGCCCAACCGTATTTTCTAGAATCTTAACCTCCTATTCCTTTTGTTCAAGATACATTTTGCTTGCTGTGACTCATGAAATTGGTAAAAGAGGCGCTAGCAAATGTAACATCTCGTAAGATTAATTACATGAAGAATTATTGTAGTTGTTACCGACGTGCTTCTACGACAATAGCTTAATTTTCATCGGCTATGGCATAGGCCATCTCAAGTCTATGTTGCATATTTGTTCACATAACTCATCTCTCTCACTAGAGACCTCTTCAAATCATCGATAATTCCTTCTAGAGAAGAGAAACTGTTCTAAATTTGAAGAAGCTATCTGATGAATTTCATTTTCCAAAGCTTTGACCTTTTCCTTCATTCTTCGAGTTGCTTCTCATTTCGACTTTTTAAGGTATAGATCCTCTAAAAGAATTCTCAATTCAGATTTTGGTATGATGATGTTTCCACATTTTTATGAATTATGTAAACAAATAAGCTATCCCACACACCCCCTAATTATCTTACTCTGATTATTTCATATCACATGCTCATTTTCAAAACACAAAGCCAAACACCCTCAATTGATTACAGTGTGGCTCGACCAAGAACTTTAAGACGAAGAAACCTTCTTGAGCTAACTAAAATGTATCAAGTGTCCAAGCTAGTTTTGATATATCGTTAAATAGTGAGTTTACCTTTTCAAAACTTGCATATGAATATGAAAAAGAGCATGGACATTTCTACATTCATTATGTGCAAAAACTCGTCAAAAGCCATCTTTGAGTAATGGAGCGCTACACTTTTTCGACATTCAAGAGACATTACAACCAACTCAGAATATGTTCCACAATATACCCTCGTGGGCTATACTTTTTAATAAAACGACCAGCATAGTTCAAGAGCCCTATACCATCCTGTCACTACAAAATCCTGCAAATAAACAAACCCAATCACAAATTTCAGAAACACTTACAAAATAAATAACTATTATTGTTTCTAAAGAACGTTTTATTGACGGTTTGCCAAACACCATTTTCTGCTTACAGGGTGTTTTTTTTTAGTTTGTTTGTGCGGCATATGGGCTTATTATCTTTCTAGGGCCTATGAGCTTATCAAGACTATAACTTGGTTAAGCTTTAAAGTTTGGTTAACATGATAACTGTAGTCTCAAGTAAAATAAAAAATAAAAATCTAAAAGGGGAACGGGTCAACCAAGCTCAATCTGCTTTGACCCATTATGTAATAATGAATTGTCTCATTTTGACCCATTAACCAACCCGCTATCTTGTCACCTTTAGTCACAGTCACACGTTTTGATGATAAAGATATTACCTTATGAAGTATTGTTATATTAATTGTAAGAGAACCGTCATTGTTATATTAATTGTAAGAGAACATGACCGAAAGATATTACCTTATGAAGTATTGTTATTAAAACATGTCTTTTTCCAGACCATTAGACTCATTACCTACTTATCAGAAAACGTAATTATCCAAAACTCATTAATGATTATATAGGTAAAAAGATGAAAAATTGAATAAATTTAAACGCGATTAAACATGATATTTTGTTGACTTTGATAACCTGGATTAGTGACTTTACTCATATGGGGAGATCCATTGCAATTCCAAAATGTCAAGGAGATGTATATGAGGCAAATACACATCACTTTTAAGAACCGCAAATCGATTCAAAGATACAAGAACCTCAACTTTCTTCCATTTAACGACAACAAATTTTGATGAAAATGACACAAAGTTCGCTACATGAAACCACAAAGGAGAAATCAAACTTTTATAAAATACAAACAAATTGAAGCATTAAAACTATAAATCCGTGCATTTACGTGTAGTCCATTTAAATTATCAAACTGTCATATTAAAGTATCAATGCATTAGGGAATGCTAATGATGCATCTAATTAAGTTTTGCTCGATTGCTACTCAATGAGATAAACCGATCATAATGGAAATCTGAAATGACGCTATGACAAGTCATAAGCACTATGGCCACAACATGGTAAACCGCAACCTAATGCCAATGTTGGCACTGCAGACTATGGATAATGAATACCATATCATAGCCTAGAAATAGTGCATAATCCTAGACAAAATGCAATGTGGCCTATGCTATTCTTATATGTTATAGTGTTATACATGATGTCGAATGCGCGTCAACGTCAAAATAAAAATATAAAAAAATATAAAAAAAAAAGATTGAATATTTTTAAGAAACAAAATCAAAAGATTAAATCTTTTTAATCAAGAAAGGCTTAAAGATTAAATCATGTTACTATAGTCTGCTTCTTGCAGGTTGCTGAGACTGATTTTCATGTGCAACATCAACTATAGTCATACCTACATTAGTATCTTGATTTGCCACAGCCTGTGATTCTCAACTTCCAATAGAAACATTAGTTGTGCTCACGTGTTCATCAAAAGGTCGATCTGTTACACCTTTTGAGTCTAAACTTTCAAGAACTTCATTAGCCTTGCCCACACCATCATCGAATGTTGATCATCATATAGAAGAAAAACAACCACCATATATCGGTGGGCTTCAAAACAGTTTTAGCAATATAAACTTAATTTAACGAAAGAACACACCTTTAATTCTCTTTTGCCGACCCTCATCCTGCTATACTAATCTTGCATACCATTCCCACATCATCAGCCAAGTGCCTATGTTGGCAGTCCATTGATGTCGACACCTGGTTGAAGGACTATTAGCTGCCTTAGAAAAACTACAACCATCTTCTAGCAAACAGCCGAGATAATGACGGAAACACTCCCAATCCTGAGGGTTGTAAAGAAAAAAAAAGTATCAGTTATGGTGACTCCCTTGTATGGCCATAGTAAGAAAACATTAACTATAAGACTGAATAGAGAAACTAATTACACCCACCTACTCTGTTATGCCAATAAGCAATATATAATAAAGTTAATTAAATAGCAGATAGTACCTGTATTCATAGTTTATCGCCTTAAATCATTATAAGCGAACATAAGTTCCCAGAAAGAATCTCTAAAGCAACACCATATTTGGCTTGCTGTTACCATAGCGATATACTGATCCATTCCAAAGTCCACAGAATACCAGACCAAATGACCTTAAAATGTTAGGAACCTAATAATATCTTGGATATAAATATACAGTTAGAGAGTAGAATTGAAATGTTACCCAGCCAGCCAACCTTACCACTTGTGCTCAAGCTCCATATCTCTTCTTACGCAGAGTTTATTCTTTAAAGTTAGAAACAAAGTTAAAATGTCAGTAACTTTGAATGCAGAAACACTCACCAGGGAAAACTCCGGAAAATCCATCAGCTTTCTCAATCAACTCTTCAATAGGAAGTGATGCAATTGCTTCATCCTTGCTTCCACCGAGTAAAGATGAAGATGGGTACATGTTTGTTCCCATACAAAGACGTCTACCAGTTTCCTTAGCAATAGCAAGTTGATCACCTATATAATAAATAAGTATAAAGTTAATTTAAAACACAAGGACTAAAAGAATAAACTCTGCGTAAGTATATAGCTATAGTTACCAGTAATCATCTTGACATTAACACCAAGATTTAGAGCTCTTCGGATAGTCTCAGCACTGTATGTATATGTTATAATAATACAAATATCCTATATATGATATATATGTATATGTTATATAATACAACCTGTACCACATAATAATAGACATCTAAACATAAATCTGCTATATATGAATACAAACCTGATGTGGAACCTTTTTGGATGCTGTTAGCTTTACTCTTGCATCCTATAAATTATAAAACATAACTGAGTTAAATTACATGCATACAAATAAGATTATTCAAAAACATTCGTATAAAATTACTATAATATAAATACAAATATCCTATATATGATATATATGTATATGTTATATAATACAACCTGTACCACATAATAATATACATCTAAACATAAATCTGCTATATATGCATACAAACCTAATGTGGAACCTTTTTGGATGCTGTTAGCTTTACTCTTGCATCCTATAAATTATAAAACATAACTGAGTTAAATTACATGCATATAACTACGATTATTCAAAAACATTCATATAACATTACTATAATATAAAAGTTTTTAAAAAACCTGTGGATGGAGAAACAACATAAGTAGCAGCTACTTTAGGATTGTTAACTTGATTTCCTTTGGAAATCCTTAAACTTTTTCTTAACCTGCCTTCATCTTTTTGGGAATTCATTCTTGTATCAGATATCTATTAACAAACAAAAAACACTATATGATTACTGATACAAAAATCTGTAAAACTCAAACTCGACAAAAAAATAAAATAAAATCTACACCTGTAAAACAAAATGATATGTGTGCCATATAAGGACCAAACATGTAATTTCGGATTTCCAAGGGACCCAACATGTAATTTAGTGAAAGTGTAGGGTGAATATGGGATGTTGGGAAAAGTGAGAGGTGAGGGTAGTAAGGGGTGAAAGTGTAATTTGGGTAAAGTTAAAGGTGTACAATGGTAATTTGCGAAATAATGACGGGTTTTCAGTGAAATCTCCCAAACCATGTCCCGAACTTCGTAACTTGATCTTATAAGCTCCAAAATCTCTGAAATAGCATCCCCGGCATCCGCTTAAGCACTCTTCTCTCTCTCGTGCCCGGTTTTCTTCGATTTTGGCTTCTTTTTGTGTGTTTTTAAATATCCGTACCTGCACAAGCACAAACTCAAGAAAACCACAAATATTAACAATAACCGGCTCTTTCTTGGTTGTTTTGGGTCAGTTTTGACAATGAAAAGGTATGTGTTTAAGCACATACCAAAATACCCCAGACGAGACTATTGCCGTGTCCTCACGCAATGCAATCAACTCACGCTTCTAAAACCAAGGATTTCAATCTCTTTCTACTAAACCTATGAAGAAGTAGCAAAGATTCCTCAAAAGAGATTAAGAAAGCCTTAATTCTAAAAACGCCTGCTTACCTTTTAATTCACATGTAGATATTACGGTTAAGCACATTCGGTTATGAATGACGGTTTGTTGAACTTTCATGTCGATCAATAACTCAAACATTTTTCAAACGACACGTTAGGATCACGGAGTAGAAAACACAACACATGCGTGAAGTGACCATACGGATAGAATACATCGCCCCGATTTTCACAAGTCCCAAACTAAGCGTAAAACCGAAATCATTGTTACAAATGATTCTAGATGCTAACACTACCCATGGAAGTTACTTGTTTAATCACCTTTGTTCCCATTTTCCTATTTCCTCTAGATTTTTATTTTGTGAGAAATGAATTTCTTCAAATTCTTGTTTCGATAACTTTATTCCGATAAAGATATAAAGCTAAGTCGATAATTAGTTATCCTTCTTCTCTCAAGAACCATTGTCGTAAAATGAGGTCCACATCAAGGAATTATTATTCACTAACTCTTGATTTTTTCACTTTTCAACATTTTTTTTTTTTTTTTTTCAATTATACTTTTACTTGTATGAGCTGTGAACTACGGAGCTTCACGGGGTAATTCCAAGACTATAGGCTTCATGAGATGAGAATCCCGGCTAAAGATCCAAGGGTCCGATCTCGACACCGCAGCTCACAACTTTACTTATTACATATCACATATCACTTATTGCTTAATTATTTATTTATTACGGATCCCTGATGTGTACCCAATTTTTAAAACAAAGATTCTTTTAAGAAGATAAAGAACTAACTATCGTCAAAAACTCAACATCTCTAATAGTTTAGACAGATATGGGGTGAAACAATTTTGTGGGAACAAAAAGCCATAAGTACCTTCGATGGGCTCTAAAGAGAACCAACTACTCCACGTTTAGCATCTAAACTCATAAGTAACTCTATCATTTCTCGATCTCTGCAAATTTAAAATCCCAAATAATGAGATCCGCAGATGCTTAGCCGATAATTTTAGATTATCTATGGTTAAGGAACAAGCTAGGCTCAACACGCCTGGGTCAAGTCGTAATTCCATTCCTACTCTCACCAGTGAGGAAAGTCAACAAGGTGTCAAAACATATATTAACTTAGCTAATGCTTCGTCTCATGAAATCAAGTTATGCATATTTAAAGTCACTCGTGGAAACTTGCAAAATCTTGGCCTTGTGAGCTAGAATTGCATTTTATAGCTTCTTATCTAAGAGACTAGCAAAACTTTTCAATCAAAAGACTTAACAAAAGCTTCAAAAATTTTAAATTTTTCACATTTTGCACAATTTTTCATTTTCTAAGGAAAACGGGTTCTGAGAGAAACACAACAAAAATAAGCAAGTGCGGTCAAATCAAATCGAAGATTACCCTACCCCGTGACTAGAATGGAACATTGTCCTCAATGTTTAAAAGCAAGGGTATCACGAAAATCTAAAAGCCGCTTATTAAGTATGCTCAAAGATAAACGTTAGTCGATAAGATTAGGATATCGGATTTCCATCAAGATCGATCATGAGACTCGAGTGGAGAAAATGACAAACTTCGAGCACGAGTCTTCATATCGAACATCCTAAACAACATCACAAACAACCAAACACGAGAAATCAAGAGGCGGACCCTTCACGTCACTTATTAGAAAATAGAAAGAAGATAGAAAAGGATAAGCATGGGGTGCCTCCCACGAAGCTCTTGTTTTGATCACCGAGTCGCTAGCCTGACTCGTCCCCGAATTCATTTGTCCTTGGGGAAGAAAGTGGTAGAGATACCAGGGTCAAAAACGGTGTCCTCATTCCCGAAAGAATGAGACTGGGTGGGTTGGGTGGGGAAGAAAATGTCGGGCATCAGCACATAAGGGATAACATGAAAGAATGATCCATCATCCGGTGGTTTAGCGGGTGGACGAAAGAATGACGGATCAAAATGAGAAAACTCCAAGAAAGATGGGAGTCCATGGAAAGGAGGTGAAGGCTTAACAATGAAGGCATCCAAGAGAGGATCCTTTTCTCTAACAACGGTTTTAGCATAAAGCTCATCTATGTCTAATATCCCGGTTTTAAAGATTTTGTCTTCACATAAAGGCTCAACGGGATAAAGGATGGTGGACTCATCAGAAGAAGGGGAGTCAAGAGAACCATCAAGAACAACATTATCCCCCTCGGGATTATGCATAACATCCTCAATACCCGGTGGTATCAAGTCATCAATAGCATCCTCAATGATCGGGTCATTTGTCGGAGTATTGGAAATCTCGTTCAAAACCTTGTTCATATCAACATCGAAGTAGAATTTCTCAAGGATCGGAGGATAAACATCATCAATAGTGGGATTGCCACTAATCTCTTCATCAAATCGGAAAGTTTCAAGCTCGGGAGAGAAATCACTATCTTTAACGGAGATAGGATGCGAACTCGAATTATTGTTCAAGGCTTCAATCTTAGCAATGAGAAGATAAACATTCGACAATGTTTCTTGTAATGCTTCATCCTCGATCTGAATATCATCGGGCTCAATCTCTTCTTCTTCTGGCTCAAAATCATTTTCTTCTTCTATGTCGGGCTCAGAAGGTAAATCGTCGACAAAATCGATGTCTCCATAAGAATCATTATCGGAATCGGAGAACATCTCAATATCAAGAGAAGGCTCATCACAAATATCAACAACAACCCCAGACTCTCTTGGGCTTGGGATAAGGATCTCAACACTAGTCTCTTCCGTTTCCGGAATAGTACTAAGATGCTCATCCCCCATTATGAAAGATTCAACGGGTTCAACAATGTTTGAAGCAATATGATCATCGACCTCTTCCCTAAGAACGTCACTTCTCTCAACCGGCGTGTGAAGGGAAGAGTCGAAATGCAAGGCTCGAAGCGGGAGGGATAAGAATCGGAGGTGGGACAAGTGGTGTGCTCTTAGAGCTAGCAGGTTCCACCACTTCCGTTGTGGTCTCGGTTCTTCATTTAGAAATCGTTTAAGCTCATAATTTCGTTCCGCTTTGTTGTAACTCGACAAACTCGTAGCGGTGAATCGTGAAAGATAAGGATCGATTCTAGAATTCTTCGGATTAGAGTCGAGAGTACAAACGGAATCACCTCGGGTTCGAAACATGTTCCATCTCCTCACCGGAGGGAGTAGGAATCGAGGATTCTTTATACTTATCATTCATTTTCGATATTTTTGACAAGGCTTCAAGTTTTTCAAGTTCGTGATTTAAAGCATTTAGTTCAAAAAAATCGTATCCGTGACCCTCGGTGGGTTCTTCGGGTAGCTCCGGAATGGTGTGATCGTCTTCCGTAACTTGAACGGGTTCTTCATTAATACTTTGTTGATATTGACTCATGAAAGTTATTAACATGCATTCCATTGCAATTCGATGTTGCGCAAAAGCGTCGCCAATCCATGAAAAATCGTTCACGACACCCCCGGTGGGTTCTTCAATTATGGACTCATAATTCTCAATCGGATTGGGTTCTTCATAAATAGGATGTATCTCGGGCATACACCGTAAACAACGAAAATCATTCGACGAATCTACCATATCTCCACAGCCATAACAATAATATGGATCAAACGAAGATATCTCGGGCTGTGGAGGATAGTCGGAAAAATTCTGAGGGTTAGTGAAAGCATTGGGGCACATATGATTATAACATCGATAATCATATCCCAAACGAGAATTACAACAATGACGTAAATAGTCGAAGGAGTCCATAAGAATCAAATATAAGAGGATAAGAGGAAAGAATTATCGAATCGGAGGCAAGAAGAATATTTTTGGTTTTAGAAAACATATTGAAAAGGAAAATCTTTTTGGGTTTTTATAAAAGGGATATGTACAAATATCAATGATAACTTCACGAGGAAGGATCTTCAAATGCACACGATTCGAGACGGAATACGAGGAGGGTCGTTTTCCCAACGAGGGTTGAATGGAATTTCCAACTCACGTCTCAATAATCGGGATTCGAATAAGAAAAGGGGCATAAGATGATATATTCTAAACTACGGATAAGGAAAGCAAATGGAACATATAATCTACGGGAATCCTAAGTGCGATTATACTAAAACGTATTTAACAAAACGTGAATAAAAATGCAACTACGTCTAAACGATACCCTAAAAATGCCTAAATTTACTTTTACTCTAAAAATGTAATAAGAAAACTATTTTAGAATTAAAACTATTTTTTTGGATTTTTCTTGATTTAATAAAAATTAAAAACTAATTTAAACTATTTAAATCTAATTAAATCTATGAAAAATACCAAATCAAAAGAGAAAAATAAGGAAAAATCTTTTTTATGCTTTTTATATTTATCTTAAACTGTTAAAAATGAAAAATTATTTTTTTGAACTTTTTCTCAATTAAATGCAATAAAAGCTATTTTAAAATGATTAAAAACTGTTTTTAATAAAGAAAAATAGTGAACAGTAACTAAAAATTATGAAAACTTCAGGGAAATTCTAAAATAATATTCTAAAGCTATGAAAAATAAAGAAACACAGGCTTATGTGGAAGAAACTGAAGCTGTAGTGTAACTTGAGCTAAAATAAGCACTAGGAATTAAGCTAATAAGCAAGACAAGGCACCAACTGATTATATGAGCTAAACAACTCTAAAACTGCTCTAAGGGAACTAATTGCATCTACTCCTAACTCCTAATAAGCATTTTACCTAGGATTGATGCAACTGCTATTCTAGTTAAACAAGCAATCTGACCCTATGTTCTAGCTAATGAAACAGCTTATCTAAAAAGCTAGAGTGAAAACTAGAAGTAAGGTTCTCAAGCCAACCAACCAAAGATCATTTATCCAAAGTTACAGCTAAAGAGGACCAGTAATGAAACAATTAGAGATCAAGCAAAATGGCTAAAACATCAAAGTCTGCTGATGCAGTAACAGTAAGACAGATAGGCAAGTAGATCAGATGCAGACTATAATTGACCAAACTAAAAGCTTCTTAAGGTGCAAAGAAAGTGATCTAAAGGTTCTAGACTACAAGTATAAGCAGAGATTTGAGCAAAACATTCACAATTAAAGCTAGGAAAAAGATTTGATTCCACCTGTTTAGGGACAGAATCAGCATTAAAATGGACAGGATAGAAAACTCAGCAAAGCATTTTGCAAAAGGCACTTAAGTAACTTAACTAAACCAGCATAACAACATCAACCATCAAATGAACCATGTAGTAATCACTACAAACCTCATCACACTAACTGTTATACTAATCAACTCAAAATAAAATGACAGATGCAATAACTGATAAGACAGAAATGAGAGTGAAAGAAATTCAATACTTACTTTGTAAACCAAAAAAATGCAATGAAGAAACCTTAGACCACCCTAAAACACTTTCATTGATCGAAATTTTACCAACAGAAATCACTCAAGGCTCCTCTAATTTATTACTTCCAAACACCCCTTTTTGATGACAAATTGCAATCTACACTACAAATACTTGATGAACTTAAACCCAAACTGAATTTGTTTTGCAAAACAATTATAAAACTTAATGAGAAAACAATTTAAGAACAGAATTTAACAGGAAATTGAGTTGACAAATAGGTATGACTAATGTTGACTATATTTGACTTTTTTTTTTGAAAAATGCTAAAACTAAATCTGAGAGCAAGTTATGACACTAAGTAGCTCACATAAGCTTCATCAAGCTTATGTGAGCTCGATATTGACTGAATTGAAAGCTTTCAAATCAAAGTAACCAAAGTGACAAGAAATTAAATCGAAATAAGGTAAATTGCATTAATAAAAACTTGAGTTTACAAATGAAAATCTGAAATTACAACTGATTAACTACTCAAATATTAAGAATGACAGAAAAGTAAAAGATCAAAACTCCTCTAATACATAAGGAATTGGATATTAAGGACTAGTATTCCCACAAAATTGTTTCACCCCATATCTGTCTAAATAATTAGAGATGTCGAGTTTTTGACGATGGTTAGTTTTTTATCTTCTTAAAAGAATCTTTGTTTTAAAAATTGGGTACACATCAAGGATCCGTAATAAATAAATGAGTAATCAGTGATAAGTGATAAAGTAATAAGTTAAGTTGTGAGTGCGGTGTCGAGATCGGACCTTGGATCTTTAGCCGGGATTGAGTGAGGTCTTAGCCTAGCCACCGGGATCCTCATCTCATGAAGCCTATAGTCTTGGAATTACCCGTGAAGCTCTGTGGTTCATGACTCATACAAGTAAAAGTAAAAGTTCTTGTGAAAAAAAAAAAAAAAAAAAAAAATGAATGAAAAATGAAAAAAATCAAAAGTTAGTAATAAAATTCCTTGATGTGGACCTCATTTTACGACAATGGTTCTTGAGAGAAGACGGACAACTAATTATCGACTTAGCTTTGTATCTTTATCGAATAAAAGTTATCGAAACGAGAACTTGAAGAAATTCATTTTCACAAAAATAAAAAATCTAGAGGAAAATAGGAAAATGGGAACAAAAGGTAATTACACAAGTAACTTCATGGGTAGTGTTAGCATCTAGAATCATTTGTAACAATGATTTCGGTTTACGCTTAGTTTGGGACTTGTGAAAAATCGGGGACGATGTATTCTATCCAGTATGGTCACTTCAGCGTGTTGTGTTTTCTACTCCGTGATCCTAACGTGTCGTTTGAAAAATGTTGGAGTTATTGATCGACATGAAAGTTCAACAAACCGTCATTCATAACCGGTATGTGCTTAACCGTAATATCTATATATGTGAATTAAAAGGTAGCAGGCGTTTTTAGAATTAAGGCTTTCTTAATCTCTTTTGAGGAACATTGACTACTTCTTCTCTAATTGGTTTGTGCGAGGCTGTTTGAAGTTTCTTACGGTTAGTCATTCACAAGTGGCTAGCTTGTGTGAGATAACTTGATGGTTTGGACATATCAATGGTTTAGTAGAAAGAGATTGAAATCCTTGGTTTTAGAAGCGTGAGTTGATTGCATTGCGTGAGGACACGGCAATGGTTTCGTCTGGGGTATTTTGGTATGTGCTAAAACACATACCTTTTCTTTATCAAAATAGACCCAAAACAACCAAGAAAGAGCCGTTTATTGCTAATATTTGTGGTTTTCTTGAGTTTGTGCTTGTGCAGGTATGGATATGTTAAAACACACAAATAGGAGCCAAAACCGAAGAAAGCCGAGCACGAGAGAGAGAAGTGTGCAGAAGCCGATGCCGGGGATGCTATTTCAGAGATTTTGATGCTCAAAAGTGCAAAATATGGAGTTCTAGACATGGTTTGGGAGATTTCACGTTAAACCCGTCATTATATCAAATTTTCACAATTTACCCTTTCACTTTCCAAAAATTACACAACAATCCCTCAACTTTATCATTATGTCACTTTACACCCCTCACTTATCCATTTTTCCAAAGTCATCCCTCACATTTCATAATTTACACTTTTGGACCCTTATCTTGCGAATATTACATATATGGTCCTTAGTGTATTTTGGATACTAATCCTAAGTCTAATATTCAAACCCATAGTCCAATTCATAATACACTATACTCGGCCCAATCTATTAAATCCACAACCCAACCCTTATACCATAAACCCGGTTGATACCAAATACCCGAATAAACCTATTACCCGACTTTTAAACCCAAGTCAAAACACCACCCAACCCGGTCAAAGCATTCAAAGAAAAATAAAATAAACAAACGCGCCCTTCTTCCCCATAGCCAAACATCCCTTTCACCACAACTCATCACCAATCCCAAACACTCAACATTGTACTAAGCATCTTAGTGACCTTCTGGAAGCCCCTGCCACGTCTGACACATGGGTGTGTCACGGGACTGCCAAGCTGGACAAATGGAGCACTCCTATTGGCCCTGCCACATCACCAATCTAATCCAATGGCCAAGAATAGATGGGATGACAAGATTGATGAATCAAAGGCTCAGATTAGAAGTCCCAGAACCTTCCCAATTCCAAGCTCAGCTATAAAATGACCCCATGGCTCACATTTACAATTTGTCCAATTTCTCATGTATTTAGAGAAATTTTGATCTTTTACTTACTGTCATTTTTAATTGTTTTCATGTTGTTAAATCTATTTTAATCTCAGTCTTGTAAACCTCTTTCATTAATATAAGTTCTGTTTTTATATTGAATCCTGTCTCAATTTAAGCTACTGTTAGAATTGCCATATTATTGCTAAAACAAGCTTACATAAGCTATAACAAGCTTATGTAAGCTTATCTAGTTTATCAGCTTTTCATTTCTAAAGTTTTTGAAGAGTGGTCAACAAAAGTCAAACGGGTCAAATTTGCAAAGTCAAACAAGTTGAGGACTAATTTCTGGTTTTTAACTTGTTGAGATGTTGAGTTTTTGAGTCAATTTGAGTGATTACATCTAGTCTATTTAGAATTCACCAGTTTTGATAATGATTGTATGCATTTGTTTCATTTGAAAGGGATGTTTGGTTAAGTTGATTTCATGGTCTTAAAAGGTTTTAGTCATTTCATTTAAGTTTGTTTTGTGTTGAATGATAGTAGTTTAAGCTTTTGCAATTAAATTTCTTTAAGGTTTTACAAGTTAGCTTGTTTTGAAAGGTTCATCTTAATCGTCTCTATAATTTCTTTGTTTCATGACATTCTAGTACTTATCTACTTTGATTCAGTTTATTTAGGTTGCTCATTAGATGTAGGAAGTAGAATTAGTTGGATTCGCTTTAGGAGTTTTGTAGAAGTAGCTTAATTCAAATCGCTTAAGCATTTTGTGCCCATCTCATTAGCGATCTGTTGCATCGGCAGGTTTATAGTGCTATTTCAATTGTTAATTCTACTTTTTCGGTTGGTTCATATTGCTTATTTAGGTTTAGATTTAGTTTAGTTAATTGTCCTTCTTCCCTAGTAGCTTATCGGGATGTCTAGAAGCTTATTTTGAGCTTATTTGGCTGCACTTTAGCCATATCTGTTTTTACATCACCCAGCTGTCAATTTATGCGCTTTTTTGTTTGATCTATAACTCACTCTATACTAGTCCTTATTTGCTGAAATTTGGTACACATGTTCTCTGGTTGGTGGACTTGAGATCCACATTTTAGGTTTTCTCTTTAGCTTTGTGAATAAGCTGTTGCATCAGCTAGAACATAGGGCCAGATCTGTTTTGCTTAAAATTTCAGTTAGCTATAATCCTTGGTAATCTGATCATTAAGTATTAGGAGTAGTTGAATATAGTTTCTTTAGAGTAGACTTAGTGTTATTAAGCTTCTGTAGTAGTTTGGTTGAATGTAGTGCTTATTTGCTTAATTTCAAGTGCTTATTTCCTACTAGTTTACATAGCAGCTTCAGTTTCTTATACATAAGCCCAGTGTTTTGTATTTTTCCTATAACTAGAATAGAATTTTAGAATTTCCCTGAATTTTTCATTATTTTTAGCTACTGTTCACTATTTTTCTAGATTAAATTCAGTTTTTAAGCCTTTTTAAATAGCTTTAATTACAATTAATTGAGAAAAAGTTCCAAAAAATAGTTTTTCAATTTTAATAGTTTAAGATAAATATAAAAAGCATAAAAAAGATTTTTCCCTATTTTTCTCCTTTTATTTGGTATTTTTCATAATTAAAATTAGATTTAAATAGATTTAAATTCATAAAAAATAGGAAATTAATCAGAAAAATACAAAAATAGTTTTGAAAAGTCTTTTATGTTATTTTAGATTTTTGAAAAGTGATTCCATATTTTCCCCTTTCTTTTTCATAATTTCTAGATAATTAGTTTTATTTTTAAAGTTAATAATTAGTTTTTAATTAAAATAAAATCAAGAAAATTCCAAAAAAATAGTTTTAATTCATAATTAGTTTTCTAATATCATTTTTTAGAGTAAAAGTAATTTTAGGTTATTTTTAGGATTTAGATTAGTCATACTTGCTTTTTATTCGCGTTTCGTTTAATTCCCGTTTTTGCGTTTTAGTGTAGAATTGCGTATTTTGCCATTATTCTTAGGTTTTCCCGTAGATTTTAGTTCCATATGCTTTCCTTATCCCGTAGTTTAGAATATATCATTTTATGCCCTTTTCTTATTCGAATCCCGATTATCGAGACGTGAGTTGGAAATTCCATTCAACCCTCGTTCGGAACGATCTCGGTGCTCAAACCTAACACGTTTGAGTTACCCATATACTACAAACTTCTATTAGCAAACATTAAGGACCAAACATGTAATTTCGGATTTCCAAGGGACCCAACATGTAATTTAGTGAAAGTGTAGGGTGAATATGGGATGTTGGGAAAAGTGAGAGGTGAGGGTAGTAAGGGGTGAAAGTGTAATTTGGGTAAAGTTAAAGGTGTACAATGGTAATTTGTGAAATAATGACGGGTTTTCAGTGAAATCTCCCAAACCACGTCCCGAACTTCGTAACTTGATCTTATAAGCTCCAAAATCTCTGAAATAGCATCCCCGGCATCGGCTTAAGCACTCTTCTCTCTCTCGTGCCCGGTTTTCTTCGGTTTTGGCTTCTTTTTGTGTGTTTTTAAATATCCGTACCTGCACAAGCACAAACTCAAGAAAACCACAAATATTAACAATAACCGGCTCTTTCTTGGTTGTTTTGGGTCAGTTTTGACAATGAAAAGGTATGTGTTTAAGCACATACCACAAAACAAACGATATTCTCACCTATTATACTCAATAGTCGATTATAGTTTTAGGGATAATTAGGGGATTAAGATATTAGGGTGTATTTATACAAAAAAAATAGGTTAAAAATATATATGGTATATTTATCTTTTAAGTAACATATATCATAATTTGTTTTAGTTGTTATCTTCAAAAAATACATAACTAAAATAAAATTTACAGAATTTTTTATAATATCCTTATATATATTGATTTGAAAACTCTAAATCAAAAAACAATCTACCCTAGTGGTAAGTTGTTTACAAAACACTTGAATGACCCAAGTTCAAATCCAACTAATGTCTTCTTTTTAGTAAAAAAATTTAAAATACGAAAATAACAACAAAAAAAAACGAAATTTACAATTTATTTAAAAAAATGGTACATATATTAACTAAAATGCCACA
>CM040244.1:22985795-23100797 GCA_022545495.1 Chrysanthemum lavandulifolium | reverse complement strand
CGTCCTCTAATGACACATCTACCTAGTATTTCATGATCGGGTTTCTTAACTTCAAGCTTGAACTTTCATGACGGTGAGTGGTGATGACTTGGTAATAGATTTATACTACCTTGATTTTATTTTACACCATTTATATATCCCATGTCTTATCCTACCCTTTAGTCATGAAGCGTGTCTAGGTGATGCAGCGAGCAATCTTTGGTGTTTTGGCCATGGATTTGGTCATGTATCATTGATTTGGTCCTCTTCACCGTGACATGTTAGTAATGACGAGTCAACCCCTAACATTTGTCATGTCTACCCATATTGCCTTCGAGAATTGTTTAGCCCTTAACTCTAGTGGTGGAGATTTTTGTAACCGCCTACCTTATGATAGAATACATGCTATGACTGTGCGATTAAGTGATCACCCCGAAATTGACACTTAGAGTAATTGAGAGATTTGAGTGTTTCGTTCCCATTACGTGAGGTGTTCAGCTTTATTTTATTCTAGCATAAGGGATTTATAAACTTATATTTTCCAGGTAATGAGAGATATCTTTTTAGGAATCTATCTAATAAGGTCTACTTGAGGGCAAGTAGAGTTCAAGTGGGGGGATATTTGATAACATCAAATTATCCTGAATATTAAGTGTCAATTTTCCCCGATAATGCTTGTAATTTAAATCATTTATATGGATTTACGCTTGATTTTCATTGTTTTCCACTTTCAGGTAAATTACGAGCATTTGAGCTAAAGAGACTTGGAATTGGAGAAATATCAAAGATTTATCATAGTATGTTGACTTTGAAGAGGTTACGGCATAACTCATCTCTCACATTACGCCGTAACTAAAGCGTGACTCGAAAGCCAAATCATCAGGAAGATTACTGCGTAACTTCCCAAAATACTCTGACGTAACTATATTAGGTCAAATAAAGCTCCATTGATAACTCACGCCGTAACTATTGCATAAACTACGGGTGTAACCAAGAAATATTGAAGATTACTGGCGTAACTATTCTATTAATTACGCCAGTAACCCGGATCGCCTATAAATACCCCATGATTTTCAAAGATTTCAAAGCATCCCATTTCACACACACCAAAGAACATGGGAAGAAGCCAAAGGCGGTCTAGAGGAGCATCTGGATCTGTCTCCAGGAGAAATCACTACGCCTCGATAAGCATTAGCATTTTATCTTTACTTTCGATTCATGTATTTCGTAACTTTGAATATTGAATTGATTTGTATGGTTAATATAGCCTAGTTATGAATCCTTAATTGTTTTGTTTGCATTTATATTACTTCCGTATAATTATTTCTAAGTGTATGCATGCATAGTTTATTGGTAGCTACCCTTGTTTCGGTATTTTTGAATGGTGGTAGAGGCTAGTTGCTTAGGAGATATGACCAATGACCCTAAGTGGGTAGACTAAGGCGGGAAGGGTAAGATATGACCAGCCGATGACCCTTTGTACTTGTGCGATTGACCAACCGATCACTACCGTTTGGATGAACTTAAGAATTAGGGTTGAGTGTTTAAGTTGCTAACTTTGGCACTCACTACTATAAATCTAGCATGTAGCGGTGCTTAATGACTTGGCTTAGGGTACCGGGAACAACCGGACTTATGAAGGGACACGACTTCTCTAGTGGTGGCATCTTTCTTTGATAGGTTAGGGCAAATTGACCAAATCATCCTCTCCGAATTTGACCCCACCTGAAGTAATTGGAAGTAATTAGACGTAGACATTACTAGCTAGAAGGAATAACTAGGTTAGAACCACTTTCCTCTATTGATTAAACCTTTGCCTTTATTTGTATTTATCTGCTTTAGTAGTTAATTAATTATCGAAATCATATAAAATATGTAACACCCAGACTTAGTATTGATCCAATACACATAGCTCTTGGGACAACCTCAGTTTTACCGATTACTACACTACACACGACTGGGTACACTGCCCGTTAGTAGGGTAGACCAAAGGTATAACGAGACAATATAAATATTAAAACCTGATCAGTAAAACCTGCATCACACATAAACCACTTGACCTTCTATTAGATTAGTTTTGTTAAGAGTGTTGTGAACTGTAATTATGAAATAATTAGTATAGTCATTAATCAATAAGAAAAGTATCACAATCCATAAATTTTTTTGTGCCCTTGGAAGCAAGAAAATCAATCCAGTGGAAGATGGAAAGTCTCCCGATGGATTTAAAAATGTGTATTAACTAATTTTTACCTAATTCAAAACATGAACATGCACGTATTTGATTTGAATATAATACCTTAGTGCATAACCACAATTGATCCTTCATTTCATCTGTTACTCCTTTCCATTCCAAATGGTATGAAATACGTGATTTCACCTAAGTCGAAAACCATGTATTAAATCTGCCATTGTTTTCTCCAGTAGCTACTCCCAAATCATCAAATTCAACATAGTATGATTCGGGCGAATAATTTATCATACCCAGTGATGCACCTCGCTTACCCCTTCGAGACATTGTATATTTATATATGATGACGTATAGTATGTACAACAGACACACTAAGACCAAAGCATACTCTACGTCCACTCCAGGCTCTGGCCCAATGATTGCAAATCATGGACTCAGGTCCAACAATCACAGACCCTGGGCCAACAGTAAGACCAATGACAAAATTGGCTACGGCCCAGGCCTTGGAATGTGCGCAAGATACATAACGGGCCCAATCTTCGACCGTTAGACCTCTCAAGTCCGCATCCGTGATTAACACGGAACACTTGTCCGTCGGTCGGCTCCAACGACTAAGCGCTATATGCGAGAATCCGGAAGCCCGGTAAAACTACTTTAAAAAGGGCTCTAATCCCATACAAGGTACAACAATTTACTCTCTCATAATTACACATATATCTCTCGCTTTCCTCTCGAGAATGTATACTTACTCTCACGTGAAGTCTAATCGTGAGTCCGTCCCCACGATAAGACTAACGGTTTACCTTTCTTGTACAGGGATCTCATTCAAACTACTTGAATTAGTACCAGATCAATCCACCAAAGGCTTACCAGCCCAGTCCAATAAGCTACGTCCAGACCTTTTATAACCCATCGCACAAATTGTACTAACAAGTTGGCGCCATCCATGGGACCGGTACACAACTGCGTTCCAGAAAATACTCACCATAAGCACCAGATTTGGACCAACTCCTGCCTTCGTGTCTATGTTGCGGAGTATGGTAGAAATGGGAGACCACGCGGTTTAGACGGACCTTGAGGGACATGCGTCCGACGCAGCCCTCCGGAGATATTATGATAATCATTTTGACAAGATCTGGCCTATTGTGACGGAGAAAACTCAAAAACATGAAGAAAGAGCCAACGTAGCAGAAATTCAGAAAGAAAGAGCGGAATCGTCAAGTGAAGACCTGCGGAAACAGCTTGAGATAGCGAAGCAGAGGAACACACACAATGATGACAGCCAAGGACATGCCTGATCCAGGTCACCCAAAACATGTTGTCAAATCCAACAAAAACAATAGGTACTCAGGCTATGAGCCTATGCACGCGCCTACCTACAAAACAATAAATGAAAATTAATGCTGACTCATGTGGAAACAGTGAATTACCACTATAAATCACGCGGGTGAAGAATAGAGAGACCAAAAAAAAAAAAAAAAAAAACTAGCATACAATATGAGGAAAAGGAAAATTCCCAGAAACAAAAAAGAAGCTTAAGAGACGCAGGTAGAAAGAAAATATGGCCAACTCTCAACAAATGATGCATAGCCACCACACCATCATTTCTAAAAACCCATGCGTTATTTGAAACTTTGTATTCCAAAAAGAAACGTAAGGGCAAAGACAGAGCCAGTTGAAGCATGTTCTAAAGTGACAACTAATAATACTTAGTCGTTCTAAAATGACGACTAATAACCAGCCTCCGCAATCCTTCACAACACTCCTTCCACCAAAACCCATGTCCATTGAAGTTTGTGTGGACATACCAAGATCCTAGGGCATGCCAAAGGTGAGAGCCTTAGACAAGAAAGCTCTCACTAACCCTTTGAGATTTTGGTAGTGCATATAGTTTCTTCCGAGCGGTTGGCTCCTGAGTGGAAGAAGGAACTATCTCACGAGAAAGGGGTCGAGGGGTGTGATTGAATGTGCGAATAGTTTGGTCCCTGGGGCAGGACAACAAAGGAAGTGGGGCACAACACCGTACGTAAAATGCCCCGCAATTAACAAGAAACTTCCCCAGAAAGATAAAACAAATAGAGGATGAAAACTATGCCTTCATTCCTCTGTTTATAAAACCCGGCCCTCCAAAAAAGCATATGTCTACTAACCCAGGCATATCGGGTTGGATAGACTAGGTTTGAGGAACAAATGATCAACTTGTGAGCGCCGGGAAAGAGCGAAAGCTGTGCAAGCGGAAAGGTAACCTCACTAAAAGCCCTTCCACTTCCACACAACAAGATGGGTCCAGACAGGAAGCATCTTGAGGGGACTATCGAACCTGTTGTATGCCCTACAGTAGGAACAAAGGGAAACACCACGACCTTTCAGGAAACAACTAAAAAACCACAAACTTCTTACAGAACCTCGCAGGAAGAATATAGCGGCCTTAAGAGGAAGCGGAAGCCGAAACACCAAAAAAAATGGATAGCAGACAAGAAAAACATTTCTTCAAGAGAAGATATCATAAATACAAGGCAAACTGCTATGGACGGAAACTAAAACAGCAACTTCACAAAGATGAAGGGAACGTGGAACCTCAAAGAGTGCCTCCAAGAACGATGACGGCCATCACCAAAGACTCGCAAGGGAATGGACGTCAACAGTTGCACAACTCGAAATCAAAAAGGGTAAGGATAGCTAGCAACGAAAAATATGTACCCAAATTTATGTATATGATGATAATTATTGTACTATATTTAAAAACGAAACCAATTAATAAAAAAATAAAGCTACCTTCATTATTTTATTCTTTAAAATGTTTTTATCTTTATTAAGTGCATAAGACGCACAAGCACAAGAATTGGGTACGGCCCAAAGTATGTTATTTCCGAATAACATAAGGTTATCACAAATAACACAGCCAGTGAACAACTTAATCATCAGAGTACGTAAAAGTTATTGCAAGCCCAGTACTGGGAGGATAACCCAAAATTATCCAAAGACTATTACAAACGTGCATATCCGTATAACATTAAAAATAGCACCGTACAGACAAAAAAGTATGTGCGCAAGACTATTACAAAATGTGAATATCCGTATAACGTAAACAATAGGAAGTATCATAGAAAGAAACAAAGACAGACATTGTTCAGATGATTACAAAGGGAAAAAAAAGAAAAGAAAAAAAAGCTAAGTCCGCGCCAAGGCAGTAGCATTCACCTCAGGCTAGGATAGGACCACAAAGACCCCACTAACTTCAGAAGATGGGTCACCATAGGGTGAAACGAACCGAATTACGTGAAAAGTTTCGGATCGGATCGATAAAAAGCTCGAGCGAGCCGAGCCTAAACGAAAGCCTCGAGCCCAGCTCGAGCCCAAATTAGAGCTCATTTAATAATCGAGCCCGAGCCCGAGCCTTATATATAAAGCTCGTTTAAATTTCATGAAATTTCTAAACGAGCTCTAGTATATTTTGTAGGTATACTTATATATATATGTACATGTATTTTAAGTTTAAAATTCAAAAAATTTAACTTTTTACACAAAACTTTCGAGCATCCCGCCTTAACAAAATTTAACAGTGTCCTTTCCTATTACCCTTTTTCCCAATTTTCTAGAACCACATATTTAGTCCTAATAATTATTAAAATAACTAAATAAGGATTATCTCATCCACCTACTCACTCTCATATTTTCGATGACTTCTCATCCACCCATCACTATCATTTTCTTTGGTTCATCCTATTGACTTCTAATAGATCATTCATCATTCCATAAGGTAACTTTTTTAGTTCATATGTTATTTATTGACGTTCACCATGTTTGATGTTGTCTATTCCTATTGATGTTTTATTGTATTTGTTTATTATACATCATTATTGACGTCATTGCATTTTTTTTATTCCATATCATTATTGTTTCCATAAACTTGTTCTGTGATATTGTGAAATGGTTGTACTACTATCTATTCATTAAGATAGTTAAGTATTAGTTTTATAGTGATTTGGTTAATGTAAGTATGTGATGCATGTTATAGTTGTTGACTTGTTGTGAAACTAGTAACTCTTGAAAAAAGTGTATGTGCGAAACTGATCCATTTGATGAAGTGTAAATATGCTTTCATTTGATTATTCAGTCTCTAATTCTACCACATCACTTTGTTTTAGGTACATTTTGGCTTGAAAAAAACATATTAATGCAAGACAGAGGTGCAACAAATCCAATTAGTCCAATGCATGGTTCTACTTCGAATCCAATGCAATCGGGTGGAGAAAATTGTGTTGAAGTTGATGGTCAATCATCACAATCTGAACATGAGTATATTAATCTTGATGACGAGACCGTTCACACTCAAGATACTAATGTAGATCTAGGTGAAAGAGATACAGGAAATCATAATGGCGAAGATGAAGTGGAGTTAAAGAGTAAGCGTCTAAAGACCGCAAAGGCGTGGGGATACTTTATACAAGTAATACTTCCTGATGGTAAGAAAAAGGTAGAGTGCATTCACTGCAAGAAACAATTGGCCTTTAATTCAACCGGAACTACAACAACATGGAATCGACACATGAATGCTTGCCTGAAACGCAAACAATACCTTCGAACTCAAAAACTCTTAAATTTCCAGCCTGTTGACGTAGATGTAGGACTTTATAAGCCTTTTCCATTGATTACACCTGATGCAAAGTATGATGTTAACAAGATGAGGGAAGCAATAGCTAATTGGCTAATGGTTACTGAGCAACCGTTTAGTACCGTGGAAGATGAGATGTCCGTATACATGATGAAGACAGCTAATCCATTGTTTGAGAGGATAAGTAGGCCTACAGCAAAGGCAGATTGCCTTAAGGTGTATGAGCATGAAAAGAAAAAATTGAAAGCCCTTACAAATGCTCTCTCGAATATCAGTTTAACAACTGATTGTTGGAGGTCGTCTCATCAAAAGATTGAGTACATGGTCATAACCGGACACTTTATTGATCAGAATTGGAGGTTTGATTAATTCAGTAATTCTCATTTTCATTTTTTAGGTCTTTTCTATACTATGTTATATTTTGACCTTTTAATTATACTTGTCATAACAGATTGCAAAAACGTGTGTTAAGTTTTGTGCACGTTCCTCCTCCTCGTACCGCACTTGATATAGCAGATGGCATTTACAAATGTTTAAAGGAGTGGGAAATTGAGGGGAAGATTTTCTCCATCTCTGTGGATAACGCCGCGTACAATGACAAGGTCGTGCAAACATTAAAAACCAATTTCTCTAGAGTAAAAAAACTTCCTTGTGATGGAAGGTTGTTTCATGTAAGGTGTTGTGCGCATATACTTAATCTCCTTGTAAAAGAGGGCCTTTCAAAGATTGGTCATGTCATCGAAGAAGTTCGTGAAGCTGTAAAATATATCAATTATTCAGAGGTGAGGCGTCAAGTATTTTCGAATGTTGCACATCAGCTACAAATACATGATAGAAAGTTAATGCTTGATGTTCCAACAAGATGGAACTCAACATATGATATGTTGTCCCTAGCTCTTAATTTCAAAGATGTTTTCCCGAGGTATGTGTTTAGTAGGAAAATAATGTCTTTCACAATTCTGATTTACGATGATGTAATTTTATAAGTTTTACTTGTTTTCTTAGATATGCAGAGTATGAGCCACATTTCAGTCACTTGCCTAGCGATGAAGATTGGGAAAATGTCAAAGCTGTGTGTGAAGTCTTAAAGGTTTTTAAAGTGTGTACAAATGTCATTTCAGGCTCTGATTATCCTACTGCAAATCTATACCTTATGGAGGTGTACAAGGTCAAGAAAACAATAGATAAAAGTGCACTTTCAAGAAATGATTTTATTCGTAAAATGGCGAAAGCAATGAAGGAGAAGTTCGACAAGTACTGGGGGGAGTGCCACCTGCTTATGGCTATAGCTGCAGCGCTAGATCCTAGGATGAAAATGTGGTACATTACATTTTGCTATGAAAAAATATATCCTGCTGATGTAGTTGCAAACAACGCTAAAGAGGTATCGGACGCACTTGATCATATGTTTAAAGAGTATGTGGAGATGCATGATGCAATGGTTAAAGAAGCTGCAAGTTATAAAAGTGGATCTTGTGGGGGGAGCTCCAATTTGAGGTCAAATGAAGACTCGCTAGGATCAGAATGGGAAGAATTTGGGAATTTTTATAAAGGTGCAGATGTAGAAAAGTGTGACAAATCTGAACTTAAAATTTACTTGGAAGAAGGTTTACTTGAAGGACAATGGGGGATGAAATTCAATGCTTTAGAGTGGTGGAATGTTCACCAATTGAAGTATCCTGTTTTGTCAAAGATGGCAAGGGATGTTCTTGCAATTCCAATTTCCACAGTTGCATCTGAGGCAACATTTAGTGCTGGGGGAAGAGTTATTGATCCATATCGATCCGCGTTGAAGTCTAACACAGTAGAAATGTTGATTTGTGGAGGCGATTGGATTAGACAAAATTATGGAATTAAAAAGAAAGTGAAGGTACGCCTCAAAACCTTATCACTAACGTAACTCTTTATTGTGGGCATATATATATATATATATATATTGTCAATTGTTTAAAATTGATGTATTTTGTTTTTGTAGAAGGAAGATATACCCACTGAGGTTTTACTGCCAACCGTGAAAAGAAGCTAGTTCCAGGTTTATTGTTACAGTTCATGTTTTTGTATGTTATGACTTGCGACTAAACCATTTTGTACCTCACTAATAGTTTTATATTTCATCTTACAGGGTAGCTGCATATGTTCCATTAACAGTTCCATGGTTGGGTTCTTTTGTCGTATCGTAGCCTTGTAGTAAAAAAGAAATCTGATGGAGATGTCTCATGCAATCACGGTCATATTTTGTTGCTTTTCTAGAACTTTTGCTAGATATTTTGTTTCATGTGATACATGATGACATCGTTTTGTTATTCATCAATGGATGTTATATTTTGTATGGAGGGTTTACTCAGATTTAAAGTTTGTTGTGCTCATATGGTTCTTTACTTGTAGACTTGTAGTTTTGAATTTGGGTTAGCCACTATTTACATTACGTATTCATATTGTTTGAATGAATAAGTGCCTTTTTTCCTTTTGCACACATAGTATCTAGAATGACTGACGAGCTCAGTAACGAGCTTAAATAAACGAGCTCGAGTCGAGCTTTATCTTTTGCAGGCCATTATTTAAACGAGCCGAGCCCGAGCCGAGCTCGAGCTTTATATAAACACCACGAGCCGAGCTCGAGCTCAAATCACAAGGCTCAGACGAGCCGAGCTCGAGCTCGAGCTTATGAATATAACGAGCCGAGCTCGAGCCTTGGAGGCTCGAGCTTGGCTCGGCTCGTTTCCACCCCTAGTCACTCACAACCTCAACAGGGGTACCGGACCCACCAATATCATAATCTTCAACAGAAAGAGGTATCGTGGAAATTTCAGAAGTGCTGATAGGAAGAGGCACAACAGGCAAAGAAGCAGTGCAAAAAGAGGCTAACTCACCAGCTGAAGATGTCTTCACATCTATCATGTTACGAGTGGACAAAGGGTCAATGGGAGAACTATAAACATCGGAAAGAGAACCGATAACCATCAAGGCGTTTTTACTAACCTGATCAACCCTCGTTTGAACAACCTCTAAAGAACAAGACAAAGAGCTGTTGCCAATAATAACATTACTATCCCTATCATGAACATGGACAATGAGTTGCTCAAAATCCGGTTGCAACCCCGCAATCATAGGAGCATTTTCTGAAGACTCATCAACATGGAGAAGGTCCATAATTTCCGCAATACCATCACTCTTGCTGGTCTTAAGCACAAAAAGCAAAGAAAATTCCACATCCTTAAGGGCCTTCACAGCGGAAACATAGTGATCTTCCGCAGAGTGATTATATGCAACAAGCTCAACAAGCTCTATTTTCTCCTTGCCATGGATGATGCCCGCAGCTAAACCTTCTTGCATACCCTTATCAACGGCACGCTCAATAACCTTTGCCATTGCCGCAGTATACTCTTGAGAATTTAAACACTTAAACACAGCAAGGCTCATACCGTTCATTAATAACCAACGACGTCTAGACTAGTGTAAGGAATCGAGGATAAAACTCATCAAGATGAATAGCCAGGGCATGCAAGTCAGCAACAACAGAATCAACCTTCCGCGAAAGTTCACCCATCTTAGCTTCTTGAATCTTACAAAACTCCTCCTCCAAAGCAGCAAAGGATGGAGCTTGGTTACGGAGCTCAGAGCATGACTCTTCCAAAGTCCGTATCTAAAAACAAAACAAAATTAAAAGAAAAAAATATGCATATATATACACACACACACACACACACACACACACAGACAAGAGCATGGCCGCATACCTGTCCGGAAAGGTTAGTATTCTGAGACTTAAGAACAACAATCTCAGCTCTCAAGGAAGATGACTCGGAATCGTTAGCATCAAGAGATGATCGAAGTTTTGCCACCTCAGCTCAAAGAGAGTTTCGTTCTTCTTCAAGCACATAACTCTGGTTCTTCAAGGATGAAAGCTCCGCAACGGAAGCTGCTAAAGATGCAGTAGCAGAGGACGTGGAAATAGCATCGGCAACCTCAGACTTCATAGTCGAAATATCCACATCCTTACTTGCCAACAAGGACAATAAACGCTTCCGCTCCATAGCAGTATATTCTAAACGCTGACGAACTTCGGAACTAAAGCACAATTGTCGCGCCACAGCAACATTAAACTCACCAAGAAGGCGTTCATACCCCATATCACGAATGGAGGAAAAGAAGGAAGGAGGAGCCAACTCGTCTACCATAGCACGACACTCATCAACATCATCAAGAAGCGAACTTTTGGTAACATTCCATTGTGGAACATAAGCACTAGAGGGAGAATCAGAATCCGAACCGTCAATGATCCGGATGTCCCCAGCTGAAACATCAAGATCCGAAAGGTCATCAAGAATGGGATAAACATCACCAACTGGAGAAAAGCTATCTAGAAGAAAGGAAGGACCATCCACTTGACTCTTCTCCTTCTGCGTAGAATGAACAGTGGTAACAACGGCATCCACCATAACGGGCGCAGGAGAACTATGAATGAACAAATAAAAAACAAGCAAAAGAAGGAAAGAGAAAAGAATTAAAAAAATATATAAAAGTATAAAAAACAAACCTGGAAGGAAAGCCATCAAGATGAAGCAAACCAAAGCCAGATTCAGTAAACATCCCATCTTCACTAAAAGGAGTAGTTGAAAGTAAAGAAGAAGAAGAAGAATGAGTGGGCAAAGAATTCAGAAGACTTACCAACAGTAGAAGCCATGTCAGAGTCATTAGGATCATTCCTTGCCTTCTTAGGGGGATGGACAAAGCTAAGGCCAGCCCTCCTTCTTTTCCTGCCAGAACTAGAAGCCACCCCACTGTCAAAACCAGACGAACAACGAACTCCAATTTCCGAGCAAATAGCCAAATGACCAGCCTCATCAGAGGAAGGAGGGGCAAGAGAAACAGTACGACCTTCAGTCAATTGCAGCAAGGGACTTCATCCTCCCTTCGTGGCCGAGTATCAACAAGCAGCTCCAAAGGATTCTTCTGCTTAACATGCGACAACAAATCCATAGCTGCAACAGACAAACAAGAAAGAAGCAGAGGTAAGGGCAAACTAAGAATAAAGTACCAGGAAGAAAAACATAGATACGGAATACCCACCCCGATTCTCTGGATCATAAAAAATGTGATAAAAGTCATTGCCCAAGGTGTAATTACGACTCAACCCAACCAAACAAAGGAAAGGCTCTGGAAACTTAACAAATGAGGAAGCATTGGTAACAAGGGAGGCAACATGTTCAGCATCAAATTCAGTATCCCTAGGGGTAGCGTCCTTAGGAAGATGTCTACCAACGAAGAAAGGATGAATAGAAGGACAAACAAATGAGTCAACCCAGAAAATGTGGTCGTTCCAACTTTTAAGACAATCAAGGGGCTTGGTATAGCAAACACCAAAGCTATCAGCACGTTTACTAAAAGAAAGCCAGCCATGGCTACGGGACAAGATATTAAAACACCTGAACAAACCAACAGAGGGTTCAATACCAAGTTCAAAACAAAGAATCTCAAATTGAGAAACCTTGGCAGCACCAATAACGGAAAGCTGGGAGATATGAATGTGATAATAGTCGAGAATCGAAACCAGAAAAGAAGACAAGGGAAGGTGGAAATTAGCAAACTCAAAGAAACGGGTATAAACACCAATTTTTCCGCTCGGTACTTCACGAATACTTTTGTCAGGATCAGGCAATTCCGGATGAGCAAAGGGCGGAATTGAGTAATCAACACAAAAACGATCAAGTGCCTTCTGG
This sequence comes from Chrysanthemum lavandulifolium, assembly GCA_022545495.1. Classification (NCBI taxonomy): domain Eukaryota; kingdom Viridiplantae; phylum Streptophyta; class Magnoliopsida; order Asterales; family Asteraceae; genus Chrysanthemum; species Chrysanthemum lavandulifolium. The sequence goes on along the minus strand of CM040244.1, from coordinate 23,088,295 downwards.
GATAATTTAGACTTGGTAAAAGAAAAAGTACCCATAACGGAAAAATACAAAGGGAATCAAGAACCTAACCTGACCGTGGAGCGTGGAAAACGGACACAACCAAAAGTAAAAACAGATCGGAGAATAGCGTTCGCAGTAGAAGAGCAGTAAAAAGAAAAAAAAGGGTTAAAGCCAAAATATGGAGAATTTATCCAAACGGAATGACGATTAACCTAGAAAACCCTAAGAGATGACACGCGTCCAGAAAAAATATAATCCAATGGTCAAAATCAAAACTACGCGGATAAGGATGATAGAAGACCAAGAGCCCATGGATACAAATCAACCAGAACATGAAAAGCCGTAAAACGTCCACGTAGTAAAAAACACTTCCCAAAGAAAGGAAGCGTCAAAGGAACGCTTCATTAAAAAAAAAAAAAAACTACTCCGAAGATAAAGTCTAAGTAAATCCACCGTGATGCGACAATATCCACACGCAGCGATTATACTAGACCTGGGACCGGATACTATAGCATTCCTGGGGTAGAAATAAGTGTTTTCGGAAAGGGAAAAACGCACGATGAAATCCTTAGTCAACTCAAGTCTAGTGACATCCACCACATGCGACAATATCCGCACGCAATGAACATACTAGACTGGGGGGAATTGATGACGTATAGTATGTACAACAGGCCCACTAAGCCCGAAGCATACTCTACGTCCACTACAGGATCATGCCCAATGACTGCAAATCCTGGACTCAGGTCCAACAATCACAGAACCTGGGCCAACAGTGATGCAATGATGTGGTTTAATTTAAGCTATCTTTTACTTTTATAAGTTATCTTTTTTTTTTTCTTATTAAGCAATTATGGATTGATTTGTTTCCTATTTTAGTGATGCTAGGATTAGAATAAATAGGGGGTTGATGTTTTGTCTAAATCAGTTTTTTGGATTTTGAATGAAATAAGAAACCGAGAAGGTTTAAAGCTTTTGTGAATCCCGACCTATTGAGCCATTTGATTGTGAAACTGCATCATTTGGTATCAGAGCCCAGGTTGATTCAAATGGCTCGACGTGTTTATGATTATCGAATTCGTAGAATCACCAACCGTGGCAACGAAGAAGATGGTCCCGACTCACGTGCTCGTGGAGATCGTTTCTTCCGTAACCGTAGGTCCGCCGACCGAGGCAATGAGAAGGTGGATCGTGACCCAGGGAATATCTCTGAGATCAAAGGACTCCGCCACAAGTCCGAGATCTTGAAATACAACACGAGATCAGGCGATCCGGAAAAGGATCCGAGAGCTCGAGTTGCAACGGGAGATGAGGAAGGAAACCGAATCGAGATACGTCGTCCGGAAGATGTGAACGAGGAAGAGGAGTATCCTTCGTTTGATTCCTACCCCCGGTTCTTTGAACCAATCTATCCGGTTTTTTTGGAAGACGAACCCAGGTTCGATGAAGACGAGGTTGATATTGATTAAGGCGAGCGTTTATTTTTGGAACAAGCTCTTAGGTGGATTCCCGAGGGTGTTCTGTTGGCTCTTAATGATGGTAGTATATTTGCCTTTTATGACATAGAAAGAAATGCATGATAAAAGGATTTGGTTGATTTGGTCGATGGGTCAATTCGTGTATCTGATGAGTGGTCATATGAAAATGTTATTTGTGGTAATTTTTCCAAATTTCTTAGTTGAAGGTGATGATCCCACGGTGGTGACAGGTGGTCCGGTAGCCTCCATGGCAACCCTTACGTTCGTGCCGGAAGTACAGCAGAGAAAAGGTGACGAGGCTTTAACTTGGGTGATGGAGCCTCATGCAAATAATGATACAGTGGATTTGGGTTTATATGTGAAAAATGATTTTTTTTTTTACAAAATTGGTCTAGTGAATTGTGGACCACCAGATCAAGTGGGAAGAAAAGATTATGAGGGGCCAACTAATACTTCTTTGGATGTGCTTAATTCACTATCGTCAAAAATTGCCACAACAAAGTGTGTTGGGGTTGAGCTATTTGAGCGATTCAAGTTGATAGCAAACAGTGATTGGTCCAATGCTCCCTACGACCCAGGTGGGACACGTCTCGTGCCGGGTGAGACGACCCGTGAAGTTAAGTTGTTTAGGTGGTAATAGTGACATTAATAAATGGGAATCGGGTTGATGTTCTATGTGACCCATGTGACTTTGCTCCGAAGGCAAAACTCGAGGACAAGTTTTTTTCGAAGAGGGAGAGAATGATGCAATGATGTGGTTTAATTTAAGCTATCTTTTATTTTTATAAGTTAACTTTTTTTTTCTTATTAAGCAATTATGGATTGATTTGTTTCCTATTTTAGTGATGCTAGGATTAGAATAAATAGGGGGTTGGTGTTTTGTCTAAATCAGTTTTTTGGATTTTGAATGAAATAAGAAACCGAGAAGGTTTAAAGCTTTTGTGAATCCCGACCTATTGAGCCATTTGATTGTGAAACTGCATTAAACAGTAAGCCCAATGACTAAATTGGCTACGACCCAGGCCTTGGAATGCGCACAAGTTACATAACGGGCCAAACCTTTGACCGTTAGACCTCTCACGTCCGCATCCGCGATTAACATGAAACCCTTGTCCGTCAAGGGTCCGGCTCCGGCGACTAACTGCTATATGCGAGAATCCAGGAAGCCCCAGCAGCAAACCTCTCCTATAAAAGGGGGCTCTAATCCCCATACAAGGTACAATATTTTTCTCTCTCATAATTACACACATATATCTCTATTTTCCCTCTCAACGCCGAAGTCTAATCGTGGGGTCCGCCCCCACGTTAAGACTAACGGTTTACCTTTATTGTGTAGGGATCTCATTCAAACTACTTTTAGTACCAGATCAATCCACCAAAGGCTTACAGGCCCAGTCCAGTAAGCTACGTCCAGACCTTTTATAACGCATCGCACAGATTATACTAACAATATATGTAAAGAGAGGTTTCATGATGATTTTTGCAAAGCGGAAAATGGGTTTCTTACTCAATGAGCAAATAAAACAATATGGGGCTGAGAGCGTGTGTCATGAATAAAAACCAATAACATTTACCACTACGAAAGATAGTCGAACACGTGATTGTCTTGTTGTATAACCATTTATTAACCTGTTTTCTATATGTAATAAATTTAGAGCATTCAATGAGTAAAAGTATTAAAACACGGTATCAGACATTTTCCGGTTTATTCGATTTCAAACCAAACACTAAAAAAACCTCTATTTGAGTAGACAAATCTATACATATATATGGGACTAAGTATGACACATCACTAATGCTTACATGGCATTATAATAGTGACATGGAACATCTATGATGACATGGAAATGCTTACATGGCATAACTCCCGACTACACATTTAAAAAAAAATTGGAACTTGTAAGACTCGAACACGGGTCTAGACATCCACATACATGTGCCTCAACCAGTGAAGCAATCCACAGGTTGAGACATAATGTGCATTCCAAAATTGATATACCAACAAACACTACCATCTTCCATCTTATCAAAAAACAATAACAGAATCCTCACTCATTCCGCTCCTAAATTAATTTATGCTTCAATTCCAGTCAAAACAATAAATCACTCTCCCTAATTCACCGCTCTTTCCTAAATAAACTCACCCAAAATTCAAAATTCATACCCTAAGTCAAATACAGATTTTTACATTGCTGTCAAATTCTTTTCCTCATCATATCATCATTTATTCATCGATGAGTTAACCATTTTTTGATTCTTTGTTGGAACAATTTTGTGTTTCTTTTCCCCATCATCTTCATTTAGTCAAGAACTTTGATTATTTTGGTCATGTTTTTGATATTTTTGTAGGTAGAATCTGATTAAGGAAGATTAACCGAGCCAAAATTAATGATGATACAACAAAGGTACGATTTTGGGATCTATTGAATCTTAATAATTTTTTGTATGTTCAAGTATTAGGTTTCTTTTCAACTCAAACTGGGGATATATTGAAGGTTAGTAGTTCATCGATTATAAAAGGTACGATTTTTTATTGATGATTAATGGTTTAATTTGAAAATTTTAAAGTTGTATTGTGGTTAATTGATTATAAAGCTTAAAAAAATAATCTATTCCAAACACCCACTAAATTATGTGTGATATTTATGCGGTAGTTTTTTTTTTTTTTTTTTTTAGATGTGAGCTTTTTATTCCAAGGAACAAGTGGTGTCGGCTTTGCAATCTATTACGCTTCAAGTGGATAGTCGTAATAACGTTGAAACGTGATTCAAAAAGGGAACATTGGAGAGGTAATGAACTTTTTTTTTATAAATTAGTAATTTATGTTTGGATTGTAAGTCCATTGCGTTTAATTTTTCGTATTTCCTGGCTTACTTATTTAGTTAGCACACTGGAGGTCTTGGAGCTTGTGAGCACCTATGATGCTGAGATGTCTCAGCTAGATGCAGCGCGCATGATGTATTAATAGGTATATGATTTGGGACTATGGAATCCTATATTTTTCAAGTTTAAGCATATAAGTTTTCCTGATAATAGGTTTTCGAAACTGGTTGCAAGGATCCTCATACCAGCTTTCGTGATAATAGGAACTTTACACATCTAATATTGTAGGTGACGTGTTGATCGTTTAAGTGGGATGGCCAACACGATATTAGAAGGTACGGAGTATATAATTTCATGAAAGGTACAACGAGTTTATGATCAAGTTAGTACTTTCTTTCCAATTTTATTGAAATCTTATAATTCACACCAGACAATAAACGATCAACACGTCATTCGCTACAATAAAGGAGTTTATAATCAGCTTTCGTGTACCTCTTCTTCCCAACAATAAAGGAGTTCCCCTCGAGGTTTGTTCTTGATGTTGTCTATGGACTTTGTTTACATCATTCGCTACCTTCTCTTAGAATGAGCCACATGCAATAGCTTAAGATTGATGACAATATGCACAGATCATTAAGGTGTACTTAACGTGGTACATTGTCGAAAGGCAAATCAATGACTCAAGAGGAGATCGATGCCATTATGGTAAGCAATGTCAGTTTTACTTCTTTATACCTTATGTTGAAAGTGAGGTGTAAATATGACATTGAAGGGTATGTAGTTTGTAAGATAATAAGGGCTTGTTTGCCTACCAAATTGTAGATCATCATTTAACCAATTTATACACTTAAGTGAAATTTAAACTAAATATTTTTCATATTAAAATGCGATACGACAATGAAATAACAAGGTGGTAAGTATTCCAAATTGGGCATGACCAAGTGCAGACCAAGTGTAAGTTAATGGTTATTGACAATTGTTTATTAGAAAGATTAGTACTAAAATTTTTAAGGGAATGTATGATTACTTTCAGTTTGAAATCGTGGCTTGACACATTAATGTTACATCACTAGTGTGTTAACATCTTTGGTAAGGACAAAGGAGTATCACTTGGTTATGATATGCTATATGCATATCTCGGTGGCTGCAGTACGCCAAAATCGCTCAGTACAACAAGCTTGTAACTTACAACAACATCATGATTGGTCAATGTAACAAGCTTTTAATGATTCCTACTGCGACCCTTTGAAGAAAAGGCATGGATGGATAGCAAGTTCAAGTTTTACAGTAAGTTTTAATTACCTACCTTTTTATGAATTTACCTAATATTATTGAGTTGACGGTCTTAAAGTTTCTCATATTAAGTTTTTATTTAGTCTAATGTTCTATACGAAATTTTAGGTCACCATCAAGTTGTTTCCTGATAGGAAGAATTCCATGGAGGTCATAGCTAGCAAAATAGATAAAAATCACTTGGTTATGCAAATACTCATCATTTTTGTACCTTTTAGTCTGCAAAAACATCCGAAACACTCAAAATGCATCAAAATGATAAAAATATCACAAATAAGTGTTTTATGTGTTTTAAATGCAAAATACCAAAATCGTGTGAAAACGTATCAAGTTTGCATAATTGGCGCTTTAGTCCCCAAGTTTCAAAAGTTGTCAAAATCACCTCGTAAATCAAAATAAAGCAAAATATCATTTAAGGTTCATGGGATTCAAAAGTTGTCAAAACAAACCCTTCAAAGTTTAAAAATTACAAAATTACAACTTAGGTCCCTAAAGTTTGAAAAATGTCATAAATAGTCCTTGGATTTATAAAAATGGAATTTTATGCATCGTGGTCCTTGTACTATTAAAGATTGGCAAGTTTGGTCCTTTTGATAACTTTGGAAAAGTGGCAGGTTCAGTCCCTCAAGTTTGGAGAAATTGCATAAATGGTCCTTGTGTATTAAACAAACCAAACGGACTCTCTTTGTTATTAATAACCCAAAACACAAACACAACCCAAACCCAATCACACAGCTGGCCCAACTTGCAACCCAAGCCCAACCCAACTACACTTGACCCTTGACCCTTGAACCCCTGAGCCAGTTCAAAACCAATTTTAACCCCCCCCCCAAATGAACCCCCTGTCTTATTATTAAAACTCGGTCAAAAAAGTCAAACGCGCCAAAACCAGTTTTCCTGTTCACCTTCCTCTTCCTCAACTGCAAACCAAAACCAGGGTGGTTTCCACCTTTCCACCTCACCTTAACAGCTGTTTAACAACTCCCCTAACACCTCCACAAACACCAAAACTCTTTAATTGCAAAAACCTACTCGTTCCAGCTCAAAAGACTTTTTGGCGCCAAAATGCCAAATGGACGAATATGATGAATTAGAAGGATCCAATGGTTCAAGTGAAGTGGAAAGTCTCAGAGGCCCACCAAGAGCCCAAAAAGATCTTTATAAATGCTAAGAAAGCAATGTAGAAGAGTATCTAGTGTAATTTTAGTTTATGAATGTCGAATAGCTTAAATTTAAATTTCCAAAGGTATGTTTTAACTTTCAAGCATTTTGTTTAAGTAATTTCAGTGTATGTGAACCTTTTCGCCTAATTTCGCTTAAAATTCAAGTTTTCAGCTTATGCAAATTTTCTTGTTCAAATTCTCAAAATGTTAATGTTGTTGTTAGGTGTTGTTAAGGACCGAATAAGCTCATATAAGCTCCTAAATAGCTTATGTAAGCTATTAGAAACCTTTAAAACTCAGTTTAGTATCAAAAAGATAAATTACCAAAAATACCAAAAAAAAATTAGTTAAAAATAAAAAAATCAAAGGAAATGGAGATCACAGCTGGAACAGGGTGAATATTGGATTGCCCTTGGGTTTAGAGCTTCTTGGGAAGCTATAGGTTGTGTTCTCAGTCCTTGGTTCTCATTTTTCACTTGGAATCCATCTTGTAAGCTTTTGCTCCATTTTATGCATTTCACTGTTTAAGTTGTTAATTAGCTTAAATCTTTGTGTTTCTATGTTTATGAGCTGTAGTTAAGTGAAATTAAACAATAAATCAAGTTGTTTGTTAATTAGAATTTGTAGTTGTTAAGAATTTTATTTTGACAGTTATAAGAGCATAATTATCATTCTTGATTTTTATGTTGTTATTGCTGTTGTTTAAAGCTTATTTAATCTTAATATATGATATTATAAGATCTTAAATCAGTGGCATGGTCTCAATCTTTGAAATCATTTGAAAATCTTCAAATCGCTTTAGTTAAGGGTTGTTTGGATTTGCTTGTTTAACTGTGTTAGAGTTTGTTAAAGTCATTGCTTTGTTTGTTTTATATCACATTAGTGCATAAGAACTCAAAGCAACAAAGAAAACCAAGCTTATTTGATAAGAAAGTCAAAATAGCTTTTGATCATATCTTGTTCATTAACTGTTAGATTTTCATGTTCCATGATTATGTTTTTATGTTCATAAGTTGTTATCATTGATCAATCTAGTCTTAATTAACCTTATAACATCATAATTAGTAAGTATAATTGATTCAAAGTTCACTTAAGTCAACTTGATAGAGTAATTTAAAAAGTCAAAATTTCAGTTTAATGGTTTTTGAATAAAATAGATAATTTTATATAGGATTTAATACTAAGTTTCAAGATTTGAGCTTTTGGGATATTAATATTCAACCGCTCATCTTTATCATAGTATTTTTATAATTTCTAGTTTGCTAGTTGTCGCTTATTTCTTAGCTTATTTTGAACACTTTTTCAAAAAGCGCCATGTGCACAGCTTTACAAGCTTTTCACAAGCTTGTCAAGAGCTTAATAGTGAGCCATAGTGTGAGCTTGACTTTTGAAAGCCCACCACCCCAGCTTGTTGTGTCAGTGCTTATTTTGAGCTTTGGAGCCTTTGCCCCTAGCTTATTCTAGCCTACAAAATGGCTGCAGGTCTGTTTGTTTCATAGGTTTAGTATAAAGTGCTTATTTGCTTATTTTTAGCTTATCAGTGTGACTCTCTGTTCCTTTAGCTTATTTGTATCTAATTTCACTTTTGGTTCCAACTGTTTAGCTTATTTAGCCACTTATTTTAGCTTAAAAAATCAAAATAAGCCAATATCTAAACTGTTAAGCTCATAAGCTCATTTTCTGCTTATTTTTAAGTTTCAAAATTTTTGTCTTTATTAAAGTTGCTTAATATCAGTGAGTTAAATAGGTTTAAAAGAAAAATCATAAAACATCATTTTAAAAATAGTTAGCGTTTATTTAATAGAAATTAGCTTTTTAATTTTTCTTTCACCTTATTATTAAGCACTATCTGCTTTTATAATTTTCTTAGCTTTCTGTCACCATAGGATAATTTTAGAAAAAATTTCAGAATTTTCCTAGTTTGTTTAGTATTTATTAAAATTTAAAATAGTTAAAAGTATTAAATAATTAATAATAAATAAATAAAAACATAAAAATATCTTTCAGTTTTAAAATTAGTTTCTAATATTTTAGATTTTCTAAGTTAAAATTTCATTTTTCCAGGTTAATTTTATATTTTCTTGTAGTTAAGTGTATTTTAAATAATTAATAAGTAGTAATTAATTAATAATAAATAGATAAAAGTGTAAAAATATATTTTCAATTTTAAAATAAGTTTTACAATATTTTAGATTTTCTAAGTCATAATTTCAATTTTCTAGCTTTATTTCATATTTTATTATATTTTAGGGTATTATTAAATAGTTAAAAATAGTTTTAATTAATAATAATTAAATAAATAGTTATAAAAATAATTTTAATTTTCCAATAATTTTCTTTTATTATTAGGATTGTAAAAATATCATTTTCATATTTGTAGGTATTTTATTTCTTAAAACTCACGTTTTATTTTGTACGGTTACGTAAATTTAATAAACGTACGTATTTACGTTTGTTTAATCTGATTGTTGTGCTTTACAATTCTGTATCCAAATACAATTCCAATCAATCAGTAGTGTAATTATCCACAAAAATCTTTACTGATCATTATCATTAGTGATCATCCTACGTCTGAACGTTTTTAAACACCATTAATCCTCTGTGGGACTTAACGACCTGAGGAAACACTATACTCCTCTGAACTTAATTGTATTGGTTTTAGACCTGCTTGAATTTTATTACGGTTGACCATTCACAAATGGTTGACTTGTGTAATAAACTTGACGATTTAGGCGAATCAAATTTTAAGCGTTGCGGGAGGCTTTAAGCGTGTCTTAAACCTTTTAAGATCCATACTGCACATATACCACCTTTTGTAAATTTTTTGTAAAGTTATCAAAATCAAAAGTTCATTAACACTTTTCTTAAAGTGTTAACAACACAAAAAATATATAAAATAACAAAACAATCGTAGCGTTTTCTATCTTGTATTTTCTTTAAGGTGATTCTTAAAGCAAGACGATTTGGTTAAACGAGACGATACCGTAAATATTTTCCAAAAGTATTTAAACTCTTAGCACAAATCCATACCCACGCCTTTTCAAGGGTACTTAAATACATAAAAATCAACCACCGCAAACCAAGGCGTAACACCTACCAACCGGGGTGTGAACATTAATAAGTTCCCAATCTTAAAGATCAAAACTTGCCTTTGTCCTTGTGATTTGGTATACCTTTTCAAAGAAGCCATTTCATTTGTGATTATTGGTTTAAGTTCGCTTGTCGCTTTGCCTCGCATTTGTTTTTGAAAACTCGATTTTATACTTAGTGCATGCGCGACTGCTCTTCCAAATCTACAAGTCCACTTTCGTAGCTTGCAAGTATTCCACGTAAACGTAGAGGACGTTCGCTCCTTCACCGCGATCGAGGAACGCCTAGCACCACCACCCCGCCGAATGGCGTAAGATAAGCCTATGAATGAGCTTCTCCAAGCACCCATCGAGGGTTACGGAGATGCCATTGTTGTCCCACCATCGTGGTCGATACCTTCGAGCTCAAAACCGGTTGCTTAATCTTGTAACCCAAAGCCAATTTTATGGTTTTGAGCGGACGACCCTCATGCACACATTCGATGGTTCAACAAGATTGCATCGACCATCAAATACAAGAATGTCCCACATGAAGCAATTAAGCTTCTTCCGCTCCCATTCTCTCTAGAGGACAAGCCCTAATTGGCTCGAGAAACAACCCCTCGCTCCATTGAGACATGGGAGGATTTAGTCACTAAGTTTGTTAATGAATTCTATCCTCCATCCCGAACTACAAGTCTTAAGAATGAGATAATGAAATTCTCTCAAAGATTTGATGAATCATTCGGTGAGGCATGGGATCGTTATAAAGAGTTGCTCGAAGTGTCCGCATCATGGTTTCACCGAGTTAATGCAAATGGATACTTTCTACAATGGTCCGAACCAAACTAACCAAGACTCCTTAAATGCCTCCGGAGGTAATTTCTGAGCAAGACCACAAAATAAGCCTTACAAATCATTGAAAACAAGTCCTAGGTCCGCCTCTTTCGAACAAAGACATATCGGTCCCGCCTAATCTTGGACCTTCTACTTCATCTCACGTGAGTACATCTAGCACCGATGCTAAGCTTGACAAACTCACGATGTTGTTCAAAGCTTTGGTTCTTGCTAACCAAAAGAAAGTCACTTTCACGCATACCATCATACGGTGAAGTTAAGAAAGTCGAGGTCCAGGTTACTTGTGGTGGCCCTCATGCATACTACAATTGTATCGCCACCGATGGTAGTCCTTTTGAAGCCAATGTCAGAGCCGGTACTTCACATCGTGGAGGTAATCAATACCTTCCTCAAAATGAACCAAACTACCGTGCTAACACCTATCAAGGACCACCCGGTTTTAACCGTAATCCTAACATACAAAACCGAATCAAAACCAACCTAGAATGAACCAAGGTTATCAAAACCAAGGTAATTTCTATCCTGACCAAATCAAGGTTTCCAACATCAAGGAAACTTTAATCAAAACAATTTCAATTGAGGGAATCAATTTGTGGAAATGTGAATCCTAATCAAGAAAATTTTCAAAATCAAGGCCCTAATCCGAACAATAGAGGCGAATTTTCCTAATCAAACTCAAGCCATTGTTCCAACTGGACCATCATCCGATGAGTTATTGAAGCAATTCATGAAATCCCAAGATGAAATGAACAGTTGTTGGTCACCGATCGCGGATCTAAAAAGTCTTTAAATGATCAACCTCGGGCCTCGAAAACTTCCGAGCAACACGATCGCTAACCCGAGGGGCGATGCAAAGCGATCACAACCAAGTGGTGTTTCATACGATGGACCCGCTTATTCCTACTACCTTCTTCTTCTCTCCGAAGGTAGTGGAAAGTGAGCCCGAGGCGACAAAGGACAAGGAACTTCCTATTAATAACGGAGGTGCCAACAATGTCCAACCTCAAGTTGTCCAGAAACCCAAGTCTAAGCAAGGAGTTGTTTTTTATTCACATGACAGCCCGGTTGAAAACCAGAAATCCAAATCTTCTATTCCTTACCCATCACGTTTAAATGAGCAAAAACTCCGCGAAAAAGCTAGTCATCAAATGGACAATTTTTTTCAAATTTTCCAAGAACTACATTTTGACATAAGCTTCGCGGATGCTATCATGCTGATGCCCAAGTTTGCATCAACTCTCAAACACATGTTAAGCAACAAGGAAAACTGCTTGAGATGGCAAAACTCCTCGAAGCGAAAACTCGCCAAGCAAGCTTATCTTGAAGAAACTTCCCGATAAGCTCGGAGATCCCGGAAAATTTCTCTTACCTTGTGTATTTCCGTGAATGGTTGAATGCTTTGCCTTAGCGGATCTTGGTGCAAGCATTAACCCGATGCCTCATTCAAGATGGAAGAAACTTTCTTCCGGACCTTACTCCTACATGCATGACTCTCGAGCTTGCAGATCGTTCAATATCCCGTCCCACTTGGCATTGCCGAGGACGATTCGTGAAAGTAGGAAAGTTCCATTTCCACCGACTTTGTAGTTGTTGATTTCGATGTCGATCCACGGGTTCCTCTCATTATTGGACGAGGATTCCTAAGGACGGGCCATGCCCTTATTGATGTATTTGAGCATGAAATCACATTACGTGTGGGTGATGAAGCCTTTACTTTTAACCTTGATCGAACTTCGAGGTACTCCTCAAATTATGATGCTGAATCGGTTAACCGAATAGATATCATTGATGTTGCTTCCGAGGAGTACTCTCAAGAGTTTCTTGGTTATTCTCATAATTCTGTGAGTGGGGATCCCACCACATCTTCTCAACCTATCATTTCTGATCCTACCCCTTCTCTCACTCCATTTGAGGGAAGCGACTTCATCTTGGAAGAAATTGAAGCATACTTGTCTAGTGATTCGGCTTCATGGGAAATCGATCACGCTCCAATTGACATCGAGAGGGACATTCTTCTCCTTGAAAAGTTGCTCAATGATGATCCATCATCAATTCCAGATGAGGTTAACAACAATGAGATTAATCTGGACGGAGATATTATTTTTCGTGAAAAGGTGTTAAATCAGGACACTTTTCCTCCACTCCTTCCCGAAGAGCTTCATAACAAGGAAGTCAAGTCAGTTGATAAAACTGAAGAATTTCCTGAGGTTGAACTTAAGGACTTACCACCTCATCTAGAATATGCATTTCTTGAGGGTGATGATAAATTACCCATCATTATTGCTCGAGATTTAAGTAAAGATGAAAAGACTGCTCTCATAAAGGTCTTGAAGTCACACAAGCAAGCAATTGCTTGGAAACCCTCCGACATTAAGGTATCAACCCCGAGTTTTGTACTCACAAAATCTTGATGGAGGATGACTTCAAACCAGCGGTCCAACATCGTAGACGAGTAAATCCAAAATCCATGATGTTATTAAACAAGAGGTTCTCAAACTTCTTGATGCGAGATTAATTTACCCGATCTCGATAGTCCTTGGGTTAGCCCAATTCAATCGTGTTCCTAAAAAGAGTGGCATAATTGTTGTCACAAATGAAAATAACGAGTTAATTCCAACTCGGCCGTAACGGATGGCGTGTTTGCATTGACTATCGTAAGTTGAATGACGCCACCGAAAATACCATTTTCCTCTACCCTTCATGGACCAAATGCTTGAGAGATTAGCAGGGAACTAATACTATTGTTTCCTTGATGGTTTCTCGGGTTATTTTCAGATCCCCATTGATCCACGGGATCAAGAAAGACCACATTCACCTGCCCATACAGAACTTTTGCCTATAAACGATGCCTTTTGGCCTATGTAACGCCTCCCGCACGCTCCAACGATGTATGATGGCCATATTCCACGACATGATCGGGAAACAATGGAGGTGTTTATGGATGACTTTTCGGTCATTGGGGACTCATTTCAAACATGTCTCCCATTTAGAAAAATGCTTCAAAGGTGCGAAGACACCAATCTTTGTCTAAATTGGGAGAAGAGCCACTTTATGGTCAAAGAAGGAATTGTCCTTGGCCATAAGATTTCCAAAACGGATTGAGGTAGATAGAGCAAAAGTCGATGTTATTGCTAATTGCCTCATCCTACTACCGCCAAAGGTATTAGGAGTTTTTAGGTCATGCCGGTTTTATCGCAGATTCGTGACAAGATTTTTCTAAACTCGCCTGCCTATGACCCATCTTCTTGAAAAAGATGCTCCTTTTATCTTCTCACCGAGTGCATCAAGCTTTTGAAACATTAAAGAAAAAGCTTACTAAGCACCCATTCTAGTTGCCCCGACTAGGACTTGCCTTTGAACTCATGTGCGATGTAAGTGATTTTGCTATCGGTGCACTCACAGGCAACGAAGATCCAAGGATTTTCAGCCTATCCACTCGCAAGTAAGACTATGATCAAGCTCAAACCCATTACACCACCACGTAAAAAGAGCTACTAGCCGTGGTGTATGCGTTTGAGAAGTTTCGCCATACTTAATCTTGACCAAATCGTGGTATATACGGATCATTCGGCTCTCAAATATCTCTTTGCAAAACAATATGCAGCCGAGATTGCTCCGTTGGGTTCTCCTCCGCAAGAATTTGATATCATTATACGTGATAAAAAGGAGCCGAGAACACGTCACGATCATCTGTCCCGCCTAGAAAACCCTCACCAAGATGTTTTCGAGAAAAAGAAATAAATGAAACATTTCCTCTCGAGACACTCAATGCGGTTTCTTTTCGTGGAGACTCTACTACTCCATGGTTTGTCGACTTCGCAAATTACCATGCCGGTAACTTCATAGTGAACGGAATGTCGACCCAATGAAGAATAAATTCTTCAAGGATGTTAAACATTACTCGGGACTAATTCTACTTATTCAAAATCTGTGCGGATCAAGTCATCCGACGATGTGTTTATGGACGTGAAGCTATGGACATTCTCAAAGCTTGCCATGTCGACCCACCGGGGCCATCATAGTCCAAACTACACCGCCAAAAGGTGTTTGATTCCGGTTTTATTGGCCCACTATTTATAAGGATGCCCACTAATTTGTCAAAACTTGTGACGCTTGTCAACGCCACGGAAATATCTCACAAAGAAATGAAATGCCGCAAAACGCCATTCAAGTGTGAGATCTTTGACATCCGGGCATTGACTTTACGGGCCATTTCCATCATCTCGAGGAAACAAATACATACTTGTGGTCATGGACTATTTGTCAAAATGGGTTGAAGCGAAGCTTTACCTACTAATGATGCCCGAGTTGTTGTGAAATTTTAAAATCTCTTTTGCTAGGTTTGGAACTCCACGAGCTATAATCGATGATCGTGGTACGATTTCAATGACCAATTTGATCGAGTCATGCAAAATATGGTGTAACTCACCGTCTCTCATCGCATACCACCCCCAAACAAGTGGGCAAGTTGAAGTTTCCAACCGTGGTATTAAAAGAATTCTTGAAAGGACGGAGGCGAAACCGTGCATCTTGGTCGATAAACTAGATGACGACTCTGGCCTTCCGTGCACCTTATAAAACACCAATCGGGTGTACACCATACAAGCTTGTGTACGGAAGGCATGTCATCTCGCCGATTGAGCTAGAGCACAAAGCATACCGGGCCTTAAAACATCCCAATTTCGATATTCAGATACCGGTGATCACAGAAAAGTTCAAATGAATGAATTAAATGAACTCGTGATCAAGCATACGAGAACTCTTTGATCTACAAACAAAAGACAAAGAAGATTCATGACTCCAAAATCAAGAACCGTGTTTTCAACGTCGGTGATCGAGTCCTTCTTTTCAATTCAAGATTGAAGATTTTCTCAGAAATCTAAAATCCACCGGTCCGGACCATTCACCATCACTAAAGTATTTCCATATGGAACCATTGAGTTATCTCAACTCGATGGTCCAATTTTAAAGTGAATGGTCATCGAATAAAACACTATTTTGGAGAGGACATTCCACCCATGGTTGTCCGGGATCTACAAACTTTCCCCATGAACCAATGAATGCGGGATCGAGTCAAGCTAACGACTTAGGAATCAAAACAAGAGCACACCATATGGGTTTTCACCCATATTTCGACTTCTTTCTACTTTCTACCACCCTAGTGTGGGGAGTTGCTCACTGTTGTATATAAGTCTAAAAAATGTGTATATAAAAAATAATAATAATAATGGCCGTAATATTTCCCTTTTACGTTCTATGTTTCGCATAACCGCTGCTTTTGAATATCGAGGCAATATTCATTTCTAGTGTGGGGAATTCTCACGAATTTAATCATATAATTATACCACCCAATTCCCCATTTTGGCAAAATTTTTTTTGGAGTAAGTGTTTTCACTTACTCAAAGAAATGGTAATCATCCGCCATGTCTAACCCACATAAGGATTGGCTAATCCAAGAGCAAACGGCTTTGGTAAAGATTTATCAAATCCATTTATGGCTTGCAATTTGCCCAAAATTGTATGGTGTTCATTTCGCCATATCTTTAATTAGTGAAAAGTTGGCTAGCCCGCAAGTTTATGGCTTGTGGTAAAGGCGGTTGGAAAACCATAATTGGTAATCGACTCACCAAAGATATTTTATCTAAGAGTTATTAGTCCGAAGCAAACGACCGTAAAGACAAATCAAACCGCTGAAAGTCGGTGATTTGCTCAAAATCATTCGTTATCATTGTACCAAGGTTCTTACTTGAACTAAAACAATTGGCTACTCTAGAAGTAATGGCTTTTGGTAAAGAGATGAAATCCATTAAGTTTTCTCAAAAGATTGCTAGGACTAGCAATATCTTAGTGTGAGGATTGATGAGTGTCAAATACTCATCATTTTTGTACCTTTTATTCGCAAAACCATCCGAAAACACTCGAAATGCATCAAATGATAAAAGTATCACAAATAAGTGTTTTATGTGTTTTAAATGCAAAATACCAAAATCGGTGAAAACGTATCAAGTTTGTATAATTGGCGCTTTAGTCCCCAAGTTTCAAAAGTTGTCAAAATCAGTCCCTGGTAAATCAAAATAAAGCAAAAATATCATTTAAGGTTCATGGGATTCAAAAGTTGTCAAAACAAACCCTTCAAAGTTTAAAAATTACAAAATTACAACTTAGGTCCCTAAAGTTTGAAAAATGTCATAAATAGTCCTTGGATTTATAAAAATGGAATTTTATGCATCGTGGTCCTTGTACTATTAAAGATTGGCAAGTTTGGTCCTTTT
The DNA here is from genome assembly GCA_022545495.1 of Chrysanthemum lavandulifolium. Taxonomy (NCBI): domain Eukaryota; kingdom Viridiplantae; phylum Streptophyta; class Magnoliopsida; order Asterales; family Asteraceae; genus Chrysanthemum; species Chrysanthemum lavandulifolium. Next base: position 23,071,343 of record CM040244.1, on the reverse strand, counting down.
GATAACTTTGTAAAAGTGGCAGGTTCAGTCCCTCAAGTTTGGAGAAATTGCATAAATGGTCCTTGTGTATTAAACAAACCAAACGGACTCTCTTTGTTATTAATAACCCAAAACACAAATACAACCCAAACCCAATCACACAGCTGGCCCAACTTGCAACCCAAGCCCAACCCAACTACACTCGACCTCGACCAACCCCGAGCCAGCTCAAAACCAATTTTAGCCCCCAAATGAACCCCTGTCTTATTATTAAAACTCGGTCAAAAAGTCAAACGCAAAAACCAAGCCTGCTCACCTTCCTCTTCCTCAATCGCAAACCAAAACCAGGGTGGTTTCCACCTTTCCACCTCACCTTAACAGCTGTTTAACAACTCCCCTAACACCTCCACAAACACCAAAACTCTTTAATTGCAAAAACCTACTCGTTCCAGCTCAAAAGACTTTTTGGCGCCAAAATGCCAAATGGACGAATATGATGAATTAGAAGGATCCAATGGTTCAAGTGAAGTGGGAAAGTCTCAGAGGTCGACCAAGAGCCCAAAAAGATCTTTATAAACAAGAAGAAAGCAATGTAGAAGAGTATCTAGTGTAATTTTAGTTTATGAATGTCGAATAGCTTAAATTTAAATTTCCAGTGTATGTTTTAACTTTCAAGCATTTTGTTTAAGTAATTTCAGTGTATGTGAACCTTTTTCAGTTTCAATTTCAGTTAAAATTCAAGTTTTCAGTTTATGCAAATTTTTCTTGTTCAAATTCTCAAAATGTTAATGTTGTTGTTAGGTGTTGTTAAGGACTGAATAAGCTCATATAAGCTCCTAAATAGCTTATGTAAGCTATTAGAAACCTTTAAAACTCAGTTTAGTATCAAAAAGATAAATTACCAAAAATACCAAAAAAAAATTAGTTAAAAATAAAAAAATCAAAGGAAATGGAGATCACAATGAACAAAGTAATATTGATCGCTTGGGTTTAGAGCTTCTTGGGAAGCTATAGGTTGTGTTCTCATCCTTGGTTCTCATTTTTCACTTGAATCCATCTTGTAAGCTTTTGCTCCATTTTATGCATTTCACTTGCTTAAGTTGTTAATTAGCTTAAATCTTTGTGTTTCTATGTTTATGAGCTGTAGTTAAGTGAAATTAAACAATAAATCAAGTTGTTTGTTAATTAGAATTTGTAGTTGTTAAGAATTTTATTTTGACAGTTATAAGAGCATAATTATCATTCTTGATTTTTATGTTGTTATTGCTGTTGTTTAAAGCTTATTTAATCTTAATATATGATATTATAAGATCTTAAATCAGTGGCATGGTCTCAATCTTTGAAATCATTTGAAAATCTTCAAATCAGTTTAGTTAAGGGTTGTTTGGATTTGCTTGTTTAACTGTGTTAGAGTTTGTTAAAGTCATTGCTCTTGTTTGTTTTATATCACATTAGTGCATAAGAACTCAGTGCAACAAAGAAAACCAGTGCTTATTTGATAAGAAAGTCAAAATAGCTTTTGATCATATCTTGTTCATTAACTGTTAGATTTTCATGTTCCATGATTATGTTTTTATGTTCATAAGTTGTTATCATTGATCAATCTAGTCTTAATTAACCTTATAACATCATAATTAGTAAGTAAAATTGATTCAAAGTTCACTTAAGTCAACTTGATAGAGTAATTTAAAAAGTCAAAATTTCAGTTTAATGGTTTTTGAATAAAATAGATAATTTTATATAGGATTTAATACTAAGTTTCAAGATTTGAGCTTTTGGGATATTAATATTCAACTGCTCATCTTTATCATAGTATTTTTTATAATTTCTAGTTTGCTAGTTAAGCTGCTTATTTCTTAGCTTATTTTGAACACTTTTTCAAAAAGGTGCCATGTGCATAGTTTTACAAGCTTTTTCACAAGCTTGTCAAGAGCTTAATAGTGAGCCATAGTGTGTGAGCTTGGACTTTTTGGAAAGCCCACCAGCCCAGCTTGTTGTGTCAGTGCTTATTTTGAGCTTTGGAGCCTTTGCCCTAGCTTATTCTAGCCTACAAAATGGTCAGCAGTCCGCTTTGTTTCATAGGTTTAGTATAAAGTGCTTATTTGCTTATTTTTAGCTTATCGCGACTCTCTTCCTTTAGCTTATTTGTATCTAATTTCACTTTTGGTTCCAAATCGCTTAGCTTATTTAGCCACTTATTTTAGCTTAAAAAATCAAAATAAGCCAATATCTAAACTGTTAAGCTCATAAGCTCATTTTCTGCTTATTTTTAAGTTTCAAAATTTTTGTCTTTATTAAAGTTGCTTAATATCAGTAGTTAAATAGGTTTAAAAAAGAAAAATCATAAAAACATCATTTTAAAAATAGTTAGCGTTTATTTAATAGAAATTAGCTTTTTAATTTTTCTTTTCAGCTTATTATTAAGCACTATCTGTTTTTATAATTTTCTTAGCTTTCTGTCACCATAGGATAATTTTAAAAAAAAATTCAGTATTTTCCTAGTTTGTTTAGTATTTATTAGAATTTAAAATAGTTAAAAAGTATTAAATAATTAATAATAAATAAATAAAAAACATAAAAAATATATTTTCAGTTTTAAAATTAGTTTTCTAATATTTTAGATTTTTCTAAGTTAAAATTTCATTTTTCCAGGTTAATTTTATATTTTCTTGTAGTTAAGTGTATTTTAAATAATTAATAAGTAGTAATTAATTAATAATAAATAGATAAAAAGTGTAAAAAATATATTTTCAATTTTAAAATAAGTTTTATAATATTTTAGATTTTTCTAAGTCATAATTTCAATTTTATAGCTTTATTTCATATTTTATTATATTTTAGGGTTTTATTAAATAGTTAAAATAGTTTTTAATTAATAATAATTAAATAAATAGTTATAAAATAATTTTAATTTTCCAATAATTTTCTTTTATTATTAGGATTGTAAAATATCATTTTCATATTTGTAGGTCTTTTATTTCTTAAACCGACGCTTTATTTTGTACGCTTACGTAAATTTAATAAACGTCGACGATTTACGTTTGTTTAACTGATTGTTGTGCTTTACAATTGATCCAAATAAAATTCCAATCAATCAAGAGTGTAATTATCCACAAAAATCTTTACTGATCATTATCATTAGCGATCATCCTACGTCCGAATGTTTTAAACACCATTAATCCTCCGGACTTAACGACCAGGGAAACATTATACCCTCCGGACTTAATTGTATTGGTTTTAGACTGTTTGAATTTTATTATGGTTGACCATTCACAAGTGGTTGACTTGTGTAATAAACTTGACAGTTTGGAAGCGAATCAGTTAAGACGAAAAAAGGTTTTAAGATTCTTTGTTATGACAAAGACGATTATTACACGAACTCCGCAACAAATGTCGTGCACTAAGAAATTTTATTTTGTATATGAATAAAATGATCATCCATATTTTTTATTTCGCTATGACGATTAATAAAAATTAAGGCCAAACATTGTCCCAGATTGGTTTGTTTGCCGGTATACTTATATTATTTAATTGTTTCATTATCTTTTATATGTATTACACTAAACTTAGTTACTTATAGTTTGTATGTTTTAACGTTCTTTCTTTACCAAGAAGACGGCGAATACACAAAATATACAATAAACATTGTGTATAAAGAGGTTTTATTTCGTCTATGAATATGTACCATGTAATTTACATGTTCTCATACTTTTCATTCTTCTACTTACATATAGTACATGAACACTCTTTTTATATTCCAATTTTTGTGTCTAAAATATTTGCCGTTATTTAATATTTATTTACATCCAATTAAACTTCGTCGTAATATAAAGAGTTTAGCTACCATCCAAAGGGCCACGTGTTTAGTGGTATACATTAGATTAGTACATCATTACTATGATTTATTCGGACCAGGTGTTACTATGATTGTTTTCATAACGAAATCGATATTTGATCTCGAGGCCTTGCATCGGGCTCAATTAGTTTTGGATTTAAACCTCAACTTCCCTGTTGTATCGTCTTACAGGTCAAGCTCTAGGCCTCTAGTGTAGTTACTGAAAATTCCAATAGTTCAAAGGGTTCTTAGATCAACAGATTTGAAGGGTCATTAATAGGATATAGGTTTATCAACATAAAGCTGTTAATAGTATGACTGATTTTGTTTTCTGTAAAAATTAATGTACTAATTTAAATTATTTAGATCTGAAGTTAGATACTTTCGATTTTTTGGACTTCATGTCACAAGGCTGACTTCTTTAGAAAGTCAAACTGTGCGCGTTCATAATGAATACGGTGAGGTTTGATAAAGATATTGAAAATATTTATTTTATAACTAAATACATAGTTGACATGATTTTGAAACTAGTAACATTCTGGGTCTGAGTTAATAAGGTAATGCATGATGTTGACTTCTTCAAAAAGTCAATGTGCTATCTTGATGAAAATGGTAGAATGTTGATACGAGTTTGAATATAATCATGGTAGATTGTTCAAGTGATAAAGTTCATTGTTAGATAATAAGGCCACAAGCCCGTTGGGTTTGGCCCAATTAGTTACTAGGGTTAGCTTAGTTTATTTTCTATTTAATGTTTTGTAATCTTCATTGTTTAGTAAATCTGATTAATATAGTTTTTCAATATTCCATTGATTTCTACATGATATCAGAGCTTGGTTATGAAAAACAAAGGTTTTCGTTGGTTCGATATGCTGCTTATTTGTTCTTGTTTTGAATTTGTGTGTAATTTTGGTTTTATTCTTGGTCGTTTCTGTTTGGATCATATCGATTATCAAAGTTTTGATTGGTTATTATATATGTGAAAAGAGGTTTGCATGTTCGTTTAAATTGGATCAGAATTGCGACTGACTTTGTGGAGACGTGTCATGGCTTTGTAAATTGTGGTATGCAACTATGGATAATACTATTTTATTATATCTTTGGGTTATGCAAAGTAAATGAAATATTTGGAGAACATAAAGTGCATGAAAGGTCAAATGTTTATTATAATTGGTTTCATTAATATTTACTTTGTTTGATTTGAATGGTGGTTATGCATTGCTAAAAAACGTAAAGGTTTGGTTTGTATTACTGATCTGCGTTATGGAATTGGAAGTTGTTTGTTTATGTTCAATTGTATCGGTATTGGTATTCGTAATTGGTATTGGTATTTGTAGCGGTTTTGGATCGAAAAAAATTATTGGTAAAATATGGTTTTGAGTATTGGTGATGGTGATGATGATGGTGATGGTGATATTATAGTCTTAACTAATCCGACTATGTCATGAGTAGTTATGTATAGCATCTCGGCGTCAACAACATGTTTTGGTTATGCATTTGTCTGATTGCACATGTGGTTCTGCATCTGGTTCTGCCCGGTTTTGTCTGAATCTGTCTGTCACGCTACTACCGAATCTTCCGCTTCGCTCACCTCTGCTTGGATTTCTCATCATTTGAATTTGTATCTCAGATGTCACCGCTCACCAATCGCTTCTTCGCTCACCTCCGCTCGACCTCACCACCGAATCGCATTTGTTTGTATGTCGCCTTCGCTACCTCGCATGCACCTCTCACCGAATCGCATCTATCCGTGTTGCCGCTTATTTTGAGTTTTTGTCAAACCTCAATGTAACATCGCGAGTTCGAGAGGATGTTAGATAAGAGAAATGATATTCATGCCTAAAATGTAGCTTAAAACATGCCTAACTACAAGATCAATACATGTGTCAAAATCAATAATTGAAATTAGGAGTGAGAAAATGTCAATGTGATGTGTGAAATGATTAATAGATTAGGCATGAATTTAGGCTTATGTTTTAGTCCTCCCTATCATTGCTCGTTAGATAATAAGGACACAAGCCTGTTGGGTTTGGCCCACTTAGTTGCTAGGGTTAGCTTGGTTTATTTTCTATTTAATGTTTTATAATCTTCATTGTTTAATGAATCTGATTAATATAGTTTTTTAGTATTCTTTTGATTTCTACAATTATAACCATGTTTCAATTTGTATAAATATATTCTAAATTAGGATGGATATTCTTTAACATGAAAAAGCTGAGTTTTGTGTCAGATCATTGAATTTTGACAATTATACTGGTGTCAAAGGAATTAGTGGGCTCTATGGTTTACACATCATCAAACTAACATAGTACAGGATGACTAGGACAAGTCATACACGAACACAGTACAATTTAGTCTCAATATATTGCAGTCAATGAGTCTTGTCTAAAAAGAATGGTCCATCTACATTTGTATTTTGTATCACCACAAAAGATAAACATATGTACTCCGTATTTCTCTCATCTCTCATAATCCTCCTTCTTCTCCACCATCACCGCCACAGCAACTGCCATCACTGGGAACACCACAGAAACCCGTCATCACCGAGCCCCCTCTACCACCGGAACCCGCCATCACCGAGACCACCATAGAAACCCCCACATATACACCGGCGACCTGAAACCGCTGCCCTGGATCTGATACATTCGAGCCAACAAAAATGTCTCAACCACCGGATGTTTTAACCACTTTCGTTGGTTCGCTAACTTAATTTTTTTTGTCTAGATGGATCTTGTAACTATTATTTTACATGTATTTGATTCACATGTTATTCTTGAGGATGTGTTAACGCAGTTGCATTTTGCCATGTCAAAAAAGAGTTTTTTTGCAAGTGGGTGGCGGCGCAGCTTGTTGCCCGCTTACCTACCACCTTGATGTAAATCCCAAATTATTAACGTCAAAAAAAAAAAAAAAAAAATTGTAACAAGCTTTGATTATTTTAGGAAGAGAGATAAAGTAAAACTGAAGTAAAGAATAATGTAAAAATGCTTTTATAGTGAAAGTCATGTCAATGGAGTGCATATCCTAAATAAGTGGAGCGTAAATACACATACCCGCAATAATTTGTCTGAAATTTGAAGGGTCAAAATTCTATATACTAATCACGTTTTGGTTTTTTATATATACTTTGACGGCAATGTTTTAAATATTAGATTTATTTGCACTTTGGATACTTTGATGACAAGATTTAATTGGTAGGTTTTTATGAAAAGTTGTAGGATCAAGTTTTGTATGTGTCTATCTTTTTTTTTTTTAAATTATTATATTTTATTTCAATTTTTTATAAAATAATAGTTTATTAATTTTATAATATATTTTCTTGTGTCAAAATTTAATTCAAATTCAAATCTAAATTTTAAACTCATCTACAAATCAAACGTGCCCTAAATGTTTTTCTCACTAAATTAGCTTATAGTCATTATAGCTAATAAAAATAAAAATAATTATAATCTCATGTTAACAAATAACTTAAAGGAATTGATACTCACACCAAATAAATTGAACACATAATCATTAATGCATATGTAGTAGAGGTGGTAAAAGCAGTGACAAGTTACGGATCAAACAAGACACGTTATATTTAATCGCTTTTAAAAGGACAAAACGATTTAAATAAATTCCTCAAACGTAACACCTCATTTATATTTAAAAAATTAAATATAAGTTTTTCTTTGAAAACAATATAACGTACGAGAATTTTTTTTGCCCATTATGCTCATTTAACTTATAAATGGGCAATACATGCCCATTTAAAAAAAAAAGCCCAAATGTGTCCAAATCTTTTAAAAGTTTGCTCATTTAACCCAGTTTTTCTTTATTTAGGACACAAATTACCATCTCTAAATTCAATCTCAACCAAGGTTATAAATAATATGAGACGACACATGACTTCAAGATAACGAAGTCTCATATCTTTGCAGAAAAGCGAAATTTTGCGATTTATAAAGTGCTAAATAAGCGCAAGAAAAATATGAAAATAATTATATATTTCTATCATAACTCATATATATCGAGTTTACAAACATATATCAAATACATTTACTAAATAAATGTGACCATATATCACGCTATACTTTGCCGGTCTTTTAGAGTACTGGTGTCAACTAATTGCATCCATTTTCCCATCTTTCGACCTACCCAATTTTCCATTCTCTTCTCATCACACATCAAAAACACGCACCGATTGATTATTCAAAACCCTAGATCTGTAAACACACTCCATCGCCGGTCATCGGCATCGTTCCGATCATCAAACAGTCATCGAGTTCGCCGGAGTTGCCTCGAATTCACCGGAATTGCTTTGGATCTGTTCGTGACTGGTATATTTCTTCAGTTGAACTTAAAGTTATATTATATGTTGAATATTTGTTTAGTCATGTATGTACAAAAGTGGACACTTATTTGTGTGATAAATGACAATTAGATGTTTGCATATGTTTTTAATATTGTGATTTTTGTCAATTTAGTTTCTTCATTATCATAATTAGTGTAACGTTAATGTGAAACCTAAAGCGTCTGCGTATTTTATTTATATTAAATAATGGTAGGCCTTTTACTCATGACAAGTGTTTGATAAAATGCTCAAGCGAAATGAATAAGCAAAAAGGCCTTATTGGCTGCATGACTCCATACGTACTCGCGAAAGTATAAGTGCCTTAGGTCAAACTATGTAGAGAGTCTCTGTTGTGATGCAAATGTTAAAATTTAAGCATTCAAGGATGTTATTTTACTAGTTTGTTCATTTTACCATAACTTGGAGCCATGTTATATCATTCTGAACTTGTTGAGACTGTCAATTTGCTATGGTAAGTACCATTTTTTTGTGATCGTTTCAAAATATTATTTGTTGGTGAGTACCAAATAAAGGGTCTTTATTCCCCACCCAACTTTCATTTTCGCGACATTGTGTCTAATTACCACTAGTAATAGTTTCAGAACTAATAAACAAGAAATGTTATAGCTATCACCTGATTGCAGATTGTAAGTTATCAATGAAGTCGAAGTAGATTATTAGTTACATGTGGGAAAAAGCATATCCATAGCCGGATTATGTAATTTATAATTATTAAAGTGTAAAAAGAAACAAATATTAGACGTTAAAAACAATGATGTACTTTTGTTTATCCGCCTGTTTCTCCATAGGTTTTGCCAAACAATAAATTTTCGAACCATTATCTATACTATTGTTACATATGGGTTTTTATTACCACAAAGGATCGTAAGTGCAACTTTTGTTAATGGGGTTTTCTTCCACACAAACAAAAACAGTTGACCTAATAATTGCTCTAGACAGGTTATTCATCTCATCCGGTTGCTTCTTTGCAATTATTGCAAATAAAATTTCCCAAATTATAAGTTCAATGGCATCTACTTCAGCTTCAACCGTTCGAAAGAGCTTTAAGTATGATGTCTTTCTAAGTTTTAGAGGCGTAGACACTCGAAACTCCTTTGTTGGCCACCTTTATAAAGCTCTTGAGCAGAATGGGATTAAAACTTACAAAGATGATGAAAAAATCAAGAAAGGGGAAATGATCGACAACCAGCTCATCCAATCCATTGAAGATTCAAGATTCTTCGTCATCGTGTTCTCCACGAACTATGCGTCTTCATCTTGGTGCTTAGATGAGCTCGTAGGATTATGGAGTGTCAGAAGACACCTGAGCAAACTGCTTACCCAGTCTTTTATGATGTGGAGCCCACCGAAGTCCGCAAACAAAGTGGGCTAGTTAGAGAAGCTTTTACAAAACATGAACATGAAGAGGCTGCCGGGAAATGGAGAGAGGCTTTAAAAGAAGCAGCCGATCTAGCTGGCTGGGAGTTGAAGAAGACTGCTGATGGGTAATTGCTGATTTATATCTATCGGATGTTATTTGAGTCTTGTTAAATGGATCTCATGTTTTTAGTCTGAGTTTTAACTCAAACATGAAATGTGATTATATTCCTAGATCTAAAATCTTGAATCAGTCATTTATGTGCGTGGATTTAAGCAAGCTAATGAAATCTTCTTTAATGTTTTATAGGGATGAATCTAAACTGATCCAAATGGTCGTTGCCGATATCTTTAAAAAGTTATGTTCTATCAATTCAAGTGCTGATGATGAGAAGTTAGTAGGCATGGAGATGCGAATAAACAAGGTTCTTTCTTCTTTAGAAATTGGTTCCGAAGATGTTCGCATGATTGGAATTAAGGGAATTGGTGGTGGTGGGAAAACAACTTTGGCCAGAGCTGTTTTTGACCAAATATCCGATCAGTTTGAGGGAAAAGCTTTGTCGAAAATGTCAGGAATTCTCAAAATCCTCTTTGTCCGGCTTGAAGAAGTTGCAAAACAAATCCTTATGGATGTTTTCAGCAATCAAGATATCACCATTAGTAGTGTTGCTAGTGGTAAAATACGATGAGACAGATGTTACATCGTAAAAAGCTTCTTGTTGTTCTAGATGACGTGAATGATACAAAGCAGCTAGAGGCGTTATCGGGTGCATCTAACTGGTTTAAGCCGGGAAGCAGAATCATCATTACCACACGAGATGAGCAAGTGCTAGTAGCCCACCGAGTGAACTTCACTCATAACTTTGTTCATCAAATCAATTTGTTATCTCCCGATGAAGCAATTTGCCTCTTCAGTAGGTATGCATTTGGAAGAGACATCCCGATTGCCGGATACGAAGACCTATCAGGAGAAGTTGTAAAATATGCTGATGGCCTTCCTTTAACGATAAAAGTTTTGGGCTCGTTTCTCTGTGGTCAAGATGAGCTAGAGTGGAAAGATGCCTTAGAAAGATTAAAAACAATTCCATTAGAGGCAACAATGGAAAAATTGGAAATAAGCTATAATGGTCTCGAGGAGGATTACAAGGAAATATTCCTGGACATCGCCTGCTTACTAGAAGGGTGGTATAAAGACGAAGCAATCAAGGCACTTGAAAGCTGTGGTTTTCACGCTAGGAATGGTTTAAGAGTTCTTGAGCAAAAATCTCTCATAAAAATTTCCAAATATGGGGTATTGGACATGCACGACCATATACAAGAAATGGGCAGGCACATTGTTCGCCGTTTGCACCCTGATGAACCTCACAGACATAGCCGATTGTGGATTGATGAGGAAATTGAAGACATATTGGCTAATGACTTGGTAAGGATTTATGAAACTTTAACGCATTTTCTTTTGTTATAAAACATATTTCATGGCCATTGCTTTTTGGTGTACAGGGTACTGAAGAAACAAAATGTATAAAACTGAGAACAGAGGATTTACATGTGAAAGGTCTAGCCAACCTGAAGAAGCTTAGGTTTCTCACAGTGTATTCCTTAAATAATGAGTCATCTGGAAGTGAAGATGATTGTTATTGTAGTGACCAGGAATTGGATGAAGTTAGCCAATACCTTCCAAATTCCTTACGATTTCTCAGATGGAGTGGTTATCCTTTCCGGAGTTTTCCCAAAACATTTCAAGCAAATAATCTTGTTGGACTTGAACTACATGACAGCAATATCGTACAACTTTGGGAAAGTGGAGAAGAAAAGGTATTTAATTTATGATGGTTGTTTCACATGATTAACCATGATGCTGTATATCTATTGGCCTGTCACTACACCAATATTAATCTTTCCTTTTTTGTTGTGTGTGTCCTTGTTCTAGGTTCTTTATAAGCTCCGGTTCCTCGACATTTTTGACCTAAAGGTGAGGACCCTTGACCTAAGGTTGGCTCCAAATCTTGAGATGTTACGATTATCGCATGTGAGGATTTGGTAGAACTTGATGCCAACTGAAAGTCTAAAGCTCAGGTCCATCAACCTCACGCTACCCCAAATCTTGATAAGCTATGTCTCATAAATTGCCATGATTTGGTAGAACTCCTCATGCCCACGGAAAGTCAAAATCTTCAATTCTTGAACTTAATCATTCAAAGTTGGAAACTCTTAGCCTCGGGATTACTCCAAATCTTGTAGAGTTAATTCTTGAAGATTGTAATGATTTGGTAGAACTTCACATGCCCACTAAAAGTCTAAAGCTTAGATCCCTCAAACTTAGTCATTCAAAGTTAAGGATCCTTAAGCTTGGAATTACTCCGAATCTTGCAGAGTTAATTCTTGAAGATTGTAATGATTTGGTAGAACTTCACATGCCCACTAAAAGTCTAAAGCTTAGATCCCTCAAACTTAGTCATTCAAAGTTAAGGATCCTTAAGTTTGGAATTACTCCGAATCTTGCAGAGTTAATTCTTGAAGATTGCACTGATTTGGTAGAACTTCACATGCTTGCTAAAAGCGGAAATCTTAAATCCCTCAAACTCAGTAATTCAAAGTTAAGGATCCTTGACCTTGGGATTACTTCGAATCTTGTAGAGTTAATTCTTGAAGATTGTGAATACTTGGTTGAGCTTCACATGCCCGCTGAAAGTCTATATCTTAAATCCTTTAAAATCAGTCATTCAAACTTAAAATCCTTGATCTCGGGTTTACTCCGGATCTTGCAGTGTTAATTTTGAAGATTGTGATGCTTTGGTAGAACTTTACATGCGTGATAGTTGTTTAAACATTGTATCTCTCGACCTCTCATACACAATCTTGAGGAACTTTGACCTCAGGATTACTCCAAATCTTAAGACGCTAAGTCTCAAAGATTTTCCTGATTTGATTGAACACATGCCCTCTGAGTGTCCACAGCTCATTTCTCTCATTGATTCAAAGTTGAGGACCCTTCGCCTCGGGGATACTCGGAATTTTCTCGTTGTAAGTCTTAAAGCATGTAAGGATTTGGTAGAACTTTACATGCCTGTTCAATATCTAAACCTTGTATCTCTCACCATTAGTGATTCAAAGTTGCGGACGCTTCACCTCGGGATTGCTCCTAATCTTAAAAGTTTAACAATTGAATCTTGTCATTACTTGGTAGAACTTCACCTGCCCTTCGAATGTCTAAAGCTCATATCTCTCGAGCTCAGCTTTGTAAAGTTGAAAACCCTTGACCTTGGGTTGACTCCCGCTCTTGAAATGCTAAGTCTCAGTCATTGTGACCAATTGGTAGAACTTCATATGCCCACTGAGTGTCCAAATCTTAGATATCTTAAACTAAGTCATTTAAAGTTGAAGACCCTTTACCTTGGGATTACTCCGAATCTTGGGAGGTTAAGTTTCAGATATTGTCATGATTTGGCAGAACTTCATATGCCCACCGAATGTCTAAATCTTAGATCCCTTGAACTAAGTGATTTAAAGTTGACGACCCTTCAATTTGGGATGACTCCGAATCTAGTGGAGCTAATTTTGGCATCTAACAGTCTTAAATTTCTTCCAGATAGCATTTGTATGTCGAAACACCTAAAATTTCTTAGAATTCGACGTTGTGATCAACTTGGGAAGTTACCTGAAGATATTGGCAGATTGGAATGTTTAGAGGAGCTACATTTGTGGTCTGAAAGTATTAAAAATCTTCCAGGCAGCATTTGTATGTTGAAACACCTGAAATCTCTTGAAATCAGGTGTTGTTATCGTCTTGAGAAGTTACCTGAGGATATTGGCCAATTAAAATGGTTAGAGGGGCTAAATGTTAGTGGGTGTCACCATTTACAAGATATTCCAAACAGCATCTGTGAGATAAAATATCTGCAACGTCTGGATCTCTCTTATTGTACTAGAGTTAAGAAACTGCCTGAGAAAATTGGATGTTTAAAATATCTAATAGAGTTAGATATAGCAGATACAGGAATAAATTATCTCCCCCGTGGCATTTTTCAGCTAAAAAATCTGCATATTATTGGGTCCAGGAAGATTTTTAAGGCAAGTGGTCTTACATCAAAAATAGGAAGTTTTTTCAGAGGGGATAGATTAGAAGAATTTGTATATATATAACTTGAAATAATGTAGCCATTCTGTAGTTTTTTTCTTAAATTTATTCTATTTTCATAATATGTAATTTTTTGTTTAGACTGTTGATTTTTTTCATAACGAAATCGATGTCGGGCCTTGCATCGGGCTCAATTAGTTTTGGATTTCAACCTCAACTTCCCTGTTGTATCGCCTAACAGGTCAAAGGTTTTTTAGTTCAACAGATTTGAAGGGTCATTAAAAGGATATAGTAGGACTGATTTTGCTTTCTGTAAAAATAGCTGTACTTCTTTGGTACTCTAATATGTAACGGTGGTGTTCAAGTTTTGGTTTTTATATATACTTTGGCTACAAGGTTTTTAACGGTAAGTTTACTTATTTTCACTTTGGATGCTTTAGTTTATCATGTAGAAACTTGTTGAAATTAAGTTGCATTTGCAGTCCATGGAACCTGTTTAACAATTTTTTAGGCCACTAGACTGTCAAGTTCATGATTTTGGTCCCATTTTTTAAAACTGTTATTATCTAAACAGAATTGAGTTTTGTGTCAGATCCTAATCCATAGCGAGATTATGTAGTAATTTATAACGATTAAAGTGAAAGACAAAGCAAATATTAAACGTTAAAAACAATGATGGACTTTGGTTTATATCACCCTAATTGCATAGTTTTTGCCAAACAATAACTTTTCGAACCATTATCTTTGCAAATGAATCTTATAATTATCCAAAACAAAAAGTAGAGTTAATACTTAATATGATCCTTTAAGCATACCTTCAATGGCATCTTCTTCAAATTCATCCAATCAGAAAAGCTTTAAGAGGCTGCTTGGTACAAGTAATTTTATGGATATCTGCGGAATCTGAAATTGGAATTCCCCGAGTAATTTTAGCGTGGTTGAAGCAACTTTAATATAATTTTCTCTCATCTCTTGCCTCTTCTTCTACGACAAGCTTCTTCCTTCCGGCTAACCAAATTTTTCTTCATAAATATTGTCATTGATCTCATTGTTATTCTTCCTTGATTTCTATCTCGAAAACTGTTGATAGAAATTGGCCGTCATGCATTGTACTAATCTTGAAACTGAAATTGGGTTATATAAAAAGGGACTACAACAGTGGGTATGCAAATGGAATGGATTGTCCTTTTTTTAGTCGGTTATGTAACTTTGTTTTTGTGGATTATAATATGTTTCGTAACTTTGTTTGTGTTTATTACAGTTCTGCATTTCTAGTAATTTTAGTGCTGTTTTTTAGTTAGTTCTTTTTGCTGATTTTTTGAAGCTCTTTTTTGTGTAGTTTTGTGCTGTTTTTTGTGCTGATTTTGCTCTTTTTGTGCAGTTTGTGCCTGATTTTAGCTATTTTTGAAGCTGATTTTTGCTGTTTTTAGTTGGTTTTGCAGTTTTCTAATGGTTAATTTTAGTTGGCAATGCCAAACATAAGATAGAGCATCTCAAATGTGAGCACTATAATTTTGCACTATCTTAGCACAAAATGAGAATATTTTTTGAATATGCTTGCACTATAAATATGTTCCTCCAATATTCTACAAATCTTATTAAACTCTCTTTTTCTCAACGTTTGGATCGATGTCGTAGAGTTGTTGGTTATACAGTGATGCACTAATGCTTAGACAATATCGAAATCCAATTATACTGTGTATATGTGTATATAATGGTTCAGATTT
This sequence comes from Chrysanthemum lavandulifolium, assembly GCA_022545495.1. Lineage (NCBI taxonomy): Eukaryota > Viridiplantae > Streptophyta > Magnoliopsida > Asterales > Asteraceae > Chrysanthemum > Chrysanthemum lavandulifolium. Next base: position 23,056,014 of record CM040244.1, on the reverse strand, counting down.
TGTATTAATTAGTTATTTGTGTAGATTGAATGATACAGATTTTTAAAAAATATATATAGTAGAGATTAATTAGGATACTAAAAATTAATGAGTTATCATGAATATAGGTACGTAACCATAACATGTTTTTCTATAAGTATAAACCATTTTAATATTTTGTATACATCAGCCGACTGCCCACATTTTTTCTCGATGTAAACAACTAGGTCCGATCAGTTTTCACAACCAAATACCGAGTTTTAGGCAAATGAGAAAGATGATCAGCCACACGTCATGAGCGTCCAGCTAAGTAGCGGCTCGAACCAAAGCCTATTTTCATAAACATCAAGCACTTTCACAAGCTTGGCTTTGTTTTGCTTGATCAATTCCTCGCCTTGTTAGAGTTACATTCTTGGGGCAAACAATGAGCTAAAACGCTAAAACTTACCTTGGAGGATTGAAGTCATTGGTCAATTGAGGCTTTTACTAACGGGTTTGTTCCGTAAAATCCTAAACACACACACAAACACATATAGATTTTGATTTAACAAACAAGGTGATCAATATATATCATCATCTTGAAGGGCTGGAACTTGACCAAATGGCTGTACCATAAACAATGATACTTCATTAAATCTGAATTTTGAGGTACTCGGGTTTCTTGGACACCTTTAGCCATGGCACCATGCTATAGGAACAAGCTCAAAAAGGGACATCTTTTTTCAAGAAGACACACTAGCTAACACTCTTGAGTAAGTTGGAACGTACTTTCATTAAAATTTTACAATATTTGAATGGTGAGTTAATTAATCACTAAGGAATAAGGATATATAATGATGCTTGTTCATATTTAATCGTTTCAACCAAGTTAATGACATGAACATGATCTCAACGTTTGCTTTTGCCAATAGTTGTATTGATCTATAATCCCACATAAGTCAATGAAAGAAACGTTCCATACGATATATACATTATCGTACGTCTTACCTAGCGAGTTGTGGTTGGTATTATGCTGTTGGACATGTTGTGAAGATCCAAGAATAATTATCAAATTCTTGTTATCTCATGAGTGCCTAAGGCTGGACACAATCGTGATCGTGATACGAACCGCGCCACTGCGTGTCACATCGCTTTCTCTCCAATGACCGCATACGCACCAATGAGAGTTGTGGTTGGTATTATGCTGTTGGACATGTTGTGAAGATCCAAGAATAATTATCAAATTCTTGTTATCTCATGAGTGCCTAAGGCCGACACAATCGCGATCGTACATCGCGATCGATATGAACCAGTCATCAAAGTGTCACATCGCTTTTCTCTCAAATGACTGCATACGTACTCGTAATGTGCATTAAAGTGTTATGCTTCTTTTCTTGTAAGTTTTAAAATTTGGAAAGAGAGTCATCGCTCTATTATATGTAGTATAGAAGATAGCTTCATTAGATTATAAATTGTGGTTGAATAGTTGTATTTTTTTGGTGAAAGAGTATTTTTAATGGTGTATTAATTGTATTAAATGAGTAGTGGTTTTTTAGTTTTATTTGTGCTTTGTGTATTGTATATTAAGTATTATAACTTGTAAATTAAGACTAAAAGGGAAGAGATCCATTCCTACATTATAAGTAGTATAGATAATATAGGGTAATTCGTCTATCATGTAGACTACAATAGCGAAAATGCAAGTATCGTTATTACAATTTTGCCTTAATACTTTCGGATGAAAATTGCAATCTTTAATCCCACACTTGTCATCGATAAGCATTGTCAGTAGCTAATATACTACAGTGTAGTAATAGCTAACATCCACTATTTTGAATGTAACGGATACAAACAATTCTTTTTGAGGATTTGCGTTCCACTTAGTATCATCATTTCTTCAAGAGATACACGATCAACATTTTGGATTAGATTGCTAAGAATGCATTATTCTTTCTTTAATAAAAACCATTCAAATCCCACATACGATAAAGACATGAATTGTTACTATGTTATATACTGGATTGTATACACTTCATACGTTATTGGAACTGTATTATGCATTGGATGCAATATTGATAAAAGAGTTCAATTCAAAATTGAAAGTAAAACTTGAAACTCTCCATATCATATGGCATCCAAAATTTATATAAGTTCAAAATTTTTGAGGTTTGATTTTAACTTATGTTTAACAATTAAGTAATTCATAAGAATTTTTTAAGAAGACTCAGAGTTCATAAATTTTGTAGCTAAAAAGTACCTAACAATTAAGTTCTAATTTGTTTACTTCAGTTGCTGAACAACCTTAAAAAAAACATAATAAATTACCTAAGCCAATAAAACTAATGTCCTAACTTCTAAGGGTGCGTTTGTTTGATGCCTTTAGGCATTGAATTTAGGGATAAAGCCCAATATTAATAGTTTGGTAAGAATTCGTGAGTCCTAAGATTGGGCGCAACTACCCAAATTATGGTATCTGCAAATTCCGTATGACTCCCCTAATTTTGTATATTATTTTTTATTTCTTTTGTTATAATAAAACTTATTATATACATTTAAAAATATATATAAATTACAAATCTATTTTCTTTTTCTCTCTATTCTAAATCTAAAAATCTTAATCCAAATTTAAATCTAAATCTAAATCGAAAACCTAAACCCATATACAAACCAAAAGGGCCATAAGCCCATAAGTGAAAATGACTTAAACAAGATTTAGCTGGAATAATAAAAGCTTAATTAGTTGCTACAAAATGATATACTAGTAACTTGTTAGTTGGTTCAAATGGAAAGCTTGGTTGATACAAAAGCTAATATCCAAAAATAAAGATAGTTGCATCTAACTTTTTCTACTTAAGTGTTAAGACAAACAGTTTATGTATGTTAGATCGAAACCAACAACAGCACAACCAAACAAACTAGAACGAAAAAAGTAGAGCAAGTGAACCCGCATGAAATTATTGATAAAAGTTGCACCATGTAGAGGATCTATTATGTTAACTGCGTTGTCTCTTCATAATCATTTATAAGCTCAATATTAATCATCCGAGTAGCTTCCTATTCTGAAGACAAAAACATGAATAAGTAAAACATAAATTCATAATTTGTATAGAATTTAGAAAATATATAGTAACTTAACATTTAGGTAGCTGGTTAGTTTCTTTTATGTTGATAAAAACCATCTCAACAATGCATGCATCCCACATTGGTTAAAGAATTCAAATGTACCGTGCTTATATAGGACATTGTATATCAACAACTTGTGTGTTGATTACTATACTGTTTTCACTGGTTTATAGTTGCTTTTAAATGTAAGAAAATTAATTTAATTGCAACTAATAACCATTTAAAATGTATATATACACTCGTTAACTTTTTTGGAATTTATTTATTATTTTTTTAACCAACTTTTTAATATTTATAAGCACATTTAATGTTCATAAAAGTGTTCCGGACTTTTTATTTTTTTTAACCAACTCTTTATAGACTCAACTTCATCAACAAATGTTTAAACAAAGAGATCCCCTCACATTTCAAAAGCTGGTATTTTGCAAAATTGGAGTTTTACACACTAAACTTGCACACAATGACATAAACATGTATCAATCAGTTAGCAGCAATGAGATATAAACGGTCTTTACTCATTAATAAATGAGCATATAGATGATACCTTAGTTTTTTCTTAAAACTGAGAATCACTTCAACTTTCGATCCCACATAGGACAAAGATAGAAAATGTTGGTAGCTGATATAGTGTATCATAAGCGTAATATTTGTTTGTAGATTAGTGTAATGTTTTCAAAGATGGTATGGACATCACAATCGAATAAAACAAAGATCCAGTGTATTTTCTTACCATTCATGAAATTTTCCATGATCTCATAATCTTTTTAACTTAGTAATTGGTTTTGAAAGGTTAATAAATTATACCTATTGCATACTACGGAGTAAAAAGATGGAAAAGGATATCCGTATATGGGTAAAACAAATCTGAAAGAGGCAACGAAACACATCACCAGAAACTCAAAATAAATCATCAAAATTAAATAAAATGAATTGACATAGATAACATAAAAAGCAAATTACACATTAGCTCAATGTGCATATTCGGTACTTAGATATTTTTTCTCGGTATCAAAGTCTTTTCTTTTGCGCAATATAAATCTTTTTTGTGTTTTATAAAGCGATTACTAGACATAATTTTAGCCGAAGTAACTTTTAAATGCAAAATTTTGCATCGCACCAAACAACTTTGATACCATAAATAAAAAAAAATAAAGTTAAATATCTAAAATTCAAACTCGCCTAAAGTGTGATACGTTTATACAATTTGCCCTAAATTAAATCACCTCCTACATTTGTCAAGAAGATTCAACTTCAGATGTAGCTAGAATAATAAATGCTTTGTTTGTTGCACAAAATTTGCATGTAGATATCATGGTAGTATTCAAAATTTATTTTGCAGAAACTTTTGAATATATAAAAACAAAATATGTATTACCGTTTTTTGAATAACTATGCTTTTCAACATTTTGGCTCACTAATCTAAGAAATTTAAACCCACCGCCACACTGACACAAACCAGGCAAAACCTTTCTTTTTTAAAAGGTTGTTGTTTACATCTAATGTAAATTAAAAAATAATATTAGGTTTTTACAAAGGAAGGTAGTATGTAAATTGATACAAAGAGAGTTTTTCATATATTCTATTCAACAAAAGTAATTTTACAAGGTCACAAATATGCATTTAGTTTTGTTGTTTTTTTGGAACGCCGATTTTATTAGAAACAAAACTAGCAAGGAGCTAGATTACAAAACAATAATGTAGGGTTTTTGAGCCATTCGCTCCATCCGAACGAGGCTTTAGATCTATACTTACACCAATAAAAAGAACTAGCAATGCATTATCAATAAGCATCGACTTCAAGGTTTTCTCGTCAAACAGAGCTTGTTACGATAGATCCAAACGCACCACCAAATGGAATACCAAACTTCTTCGACATCTTTTGAGTTTGGAATCCATACGAATTGAAACAAGCCAAGACTTCCATTCTCGCATATGAGTTCAAGTTTCGTGATCCAAATTCCACCACCAAAACCTTATTAGCAATGTCCCAACCAATCCACACCTAAAGAACAAATGGTTCGTCGATTCAATAAGATTATCACAATGGGACACGACATATCCCGTATGTCAATACCTCTACGATAAATGTTGAACCGGGTAGGCAAAGCATCGTTCTTGATTTTCTAGGCAAGAACGTTGTTTTTTATCGGGACACACTTTACCCATCTAGTTTGTTCTCCAATATTCGGAAGGCATATCTCATTGATACGTCTACGAGCAGAGGCCACCGATAATATACCCGTACTCTCCAGATTCCAATTCCATCTATCAGCCGAAGGCACGATAGTGACAGAACGAACCAATTCTACCAAGCTGTCGAATTGATTTTGCTCGATACCCCCTCTAGGAATTCGACGGAAAGAGCAGACCAAACTCGTGTCGCCTATCTTGGAACTAACAATAACATCCTTTGAGGATTCAAGCGCGTATAATCTGGGAAAAATGTCTTTAAAAATGCCCCTAGTATGCCAATGATCCAACCAGAATTTGGTGGACTCCCCGTTTCCTATCTTATGAGTTAGATAATCAAAAACGTACATACCTTTTCTTTGGAGAGATCGAACTTCACTCAAAATCGAAAGTCAACATGATTTGCTGTGAAGTCCATTCAACTTGTTCCGTTAACGATAATGCTTTAAATTTCGTCATTTTGAGATGATTAATATACCTGCTTACCTTTTTTGTCAATTAGTCAAAGGATTTAAATAACAACGCTTTGTTTAGTTTTCGGCAAATTTGGTCACACCTATGTTTATCTTCTTCATTCTCTCTCGCTTTTAAAACAATCGCTTGTTTGGAATGACAGATTGTGTTGTCGAGTAGCGGATTTTATAGTACTCCTTTGGGGATGTAAGAACCAATTGCATCACTACTTAATAACATTATTTGAATTATTTATAAAATATACTTATTAATTATTATTTTCTTTTTCTCATTTAATTTAAATCATATACAAAATTCAAATCCAAATTCAAATTCAAATAAAAATCCAAATCCAAATCCTAATTCTTAACCCGTTTATAAACCAAACGGACCCTTAAAAGTTTTGTACTTCGGTCAAAGAAATGTCTTTCTTTGATGCATCAAAATTCATAACGTACTTGAATCAATCTCATATCCTTAAAGCTCTACACTGTAAAAAATACGCTAAACTTCATGACACGTAAAATCCATAACTTAATTAGACATAATATGTGTCGGCCGCACTACATTTCATGAATCTAAAACAAGCCAACCAAAAAAATGACTTGACAATCCCGAAAACACTCTTTTAAGGTCACCATAAAATTTAGCTTCAAAACTTTCTCAATTAACTAATTTTCCCGAATAAAAGAAGACGTTCAAGATCCAAAACTTTGTTTTATGGCTCACATTTTCCTTGACCATTAGCCAGGTGGAATTTTCTTTAGACCACCATCACAATTCACAAACACGTTATTGAAAGGCTTGTCATTAGGCATCCCAGTAGCCCTTCAAACCCATAATATAATTTATCCGAACTAATGGATGTTAAATTCATAAAGTGCTTGAAACGATGTCGCGGTGTAGTGGTGGACCCGACTATATAAATGAATATGTTTACATTCTTTTAATGATAATACAATGGGCTAATTAAACAAAACATGTAATACAATTTTTTTAGACCATATTTATTTCGAAAAATATGAGTTTCAATAAAAAATATGACACTAGGCGACAAAATCAATGAAGTTCTTGTGAACCCTCAGAACCCCTTAAATATGCCCTTCCGCAATGTTGAAGGTGATAATAGAGTACTCGATGAGAGATCGTTCAATCAGATTGAATCATTTTCCCTAGAATCAAAGCCCTCAAAATACATTTGTCATTTCTGGCTCAAAAAGCCCAACCAATGAAATTGAATCTCATCGACATCTCGTACTCTACTCGATTTTATATTCTTTGAAAGGAAGTCGTCGTGTTGTAAGTGATGAGAGTTATTAATTAGCACACATGTGGTGAGGATTAGAAATAATCGGGCCGCTCAAGCATTTTGGGGGCCTAAGGCGGGTCAATTCCGGCCTAATCAATTAGCATTAAAAAAAGTTTACATACTTGTTGCGCTTGCTGACCTGTTGTTGCTATAAACCTGCTGCAAATAAGTATACTAGCAACACCAACTCAAAATTCACAACAAAGTCCAAGATTAAATTTACAAAATCAATAAGACATATTGATGAACATGAACATTAATGCAAAGATTAAATCTATGGACACATATCATAGTAGCAGAAAGTTGATTGAAAATTCAATATAATCACTTTGATTCATCATAGAAGTAAAGATCTCGGATTTTCGAATTAACAAAAGAATCTTTCAAGAACTTTACATCCCTTCATCGATCTTTTACAACCATTACAACAAACCTTTAACACGAACTTGTTTTAAAACCAGATTCAAAGAAAGGTTTGTTCTCGTATTTCTGAAGGTTCGGTTCAAAGAAAGAATCAAGAAAAAGAATTCAAGAGAAGCAATAAACCCATTGTGTTTTAATATTATTTGAGAAAGGGATATGGTTTGTAGCTGAGAAAAAGTGACAGAGAATAGAGGTCTGTGAATGGTTTGTGTAAAGTGGGGACACTTGATTCATATGAAGATACTGTAATAAAACTAATTTAATTATAATACATACCGTCACCTATTATAGTTGGATTGGAAAATTTGGGGGCCCATAGAAGTTGGGGGCCTTAGGCAATGGCCTAGTCACAATACACTTAAAGGCCGGCCCTGGAAATAATACAAATACATGAGTAAAAATGTAAATTTAGGTATCTTATTTTCTCACAGAGGTTAAAGAAAAGATATGGTGCTAGCTTATAAATCACAATTTGTAAATTCATATAACTTCAAAACTTTTTCTAATTTATGTCAACTCAGATATTTTATTTACAAAGATTGATAATCTGTTTCTTTATGAGGTACATATATAGTACAATAACTAAATTTGAAACTAAGATCAATCCATAACAAAAACAATGAGAAAACTATTACTCTTACATGTCGTACTTATCTTAAATATCAAGCCCTCGAAACATATTTGTCGTAACAGGCTACATATGGAATTTCTCTCTATCATGGTATCACCCATCACATACGTGGTATCATTAAGCCCATCATCAAATGCACTAAACACAATGATTGAAATTGAGTTTCCTAAGGCTTAAATAATGTAGTCTACAATAGCGAAAATACATGTATCGTTATTACAATTTTGCCTATGTATCTTCATTTCTTCAAGAGATAGATGATCAACATTTTGGAAGTAACGTCATAATAATCTTATATCTCATGCCCAAGAAACATATTTCTCATACAGGCTATGTTTGGAATTTCTCTGTATCACGGTATCACCTATCACATACGCGGTATTATTAGTCGATCTCATATAGTCGAAACAATGTTGTTGTGTTGCGATACAGAGATCAATTAAAGAGATCTCAAATCCAAAAGCATCGGTATCCAAACTCGATGTCATTTATCTCAATGATTCAATATATGAAAACAGTTATAAATGAAAGTAAATAATGTAGACTTCAATATCGTAATTACAATTTTTTTGGTAAATGGTTTCTTACCCGGGTAAAGTGTACTAATAAAGTTGCCTTGATACTTTCGGATGAAAAATAGTCTTTAATCCCACACTTGTCAACCATAAGCAATGTCGGTAGCTAATATACTAAAGCGTAATGATAGCTAACATCCACAATTTCTGTAACGGATATAAACAATACTTTTGGGCATTTAGATTCTTTCTAATGTTGAAACAATTGATCTGCTCTACATCAAAACATGACATAATTACACGATATCATTTGAGTACTAAAAGCTTTGCTAATTTTAACAAAATGTAAACTTCAAGGCATGTAAATCAAGAAACAAAAGACTATCGCATCTACGTTGAATTTCTCCTCACCACAACAAAACAAAGAAAAGAAAGTTGAGTAAACTCAGATGAAATCAATGATAGAAAATTGTATCCATAGAAGATCGTTGGATCCATTGTTTATGCTTTCACTTAGTATCTTCATTTCTTCAAGAGATACACGATCAACATTTTGGTACCTTGTTTATTCCTTTTGATTTTATTTTTATTTTTGATAAAACCATTGTATCGTACGTCCCACATAGGATAAAGACATGAACTATTACTATGTTGTATACTGGAGTGCATACGCAACATTCGTTGTTGAATTGTATAATGCTTTGGACAGAACATTATGATTCAAGTTCAATATTGAAAGTGAAACTTGAACTGCCATCAGGTGTATCTGGCCAAAACTTATATAAGTTCTAAATTTTGAGGTTTGATTTTAACTTAATGTTTAACGATTACGTAATTCAAAAGAATTTCTTTAGAAGACTCAGGGTTAACTTCTAAGTGAAACTGACTTAAATATGACTTAGCAGGAATAATAATAAAAGCTTAATTAGTTGCTACAAAATGATATAACTTGTAGTTGGTTCAAATGGAAAGCTTGTATGAGACAGAAGCTAATATCCAAAAATAAAGATAGTTGCATGTAATTTTTTTCACTTAAGAGTTAAGACAAACAATTTTTGTATATTAGATCGAAACGAACATCAACACAAACCGAACAAACTAGAACGAAAATTTAGAGTAAGTGAACCCGCATGAAATTAATGATAAAAGCTGCACCATGTAGAGGATCTCCTAATCCGTTAACTGCGTTGTCACTTCATAATCATTTTAAGCTCATGATTAATCATCGGAGTAGCTTCCTATTTTGAGGACAAAACATGAATTAGTAAAGACATAAATTCATAAATGGTATAGAATTTAAAAATATATAGTAACTTAACATTTAGGTAGCTGGTTAGTTATGATCCCACATTGGTTAAAGAATTCATATGTACCATGCTTATATTCTACATTGTATGTCGACTTCTTTTGTGTTGATTAGTATACTGTTTTCACTCGTTTATAGTAAGAAAATTAATTTCATTGCAACTAATAAGCATTTAAAATGTATATATAAACTCGTTAACCTTTTAAAGATGAAAAATAAATTAGAAAAATAAGTTACAATTAACATTTAATGAATTAATATTCACAAATCAATTGAATTTGTCAAGTTTTAATTAACATTTAAATATGAACTCAATATAGATTTGAAGTTCAACAAAAACAATACTATAGATTCATTTTTTACTAAAAAATTTTAGAATTTTCAAGTGTATCACATATATGTATGGATTTTTTTAGTAATTATTAATTTATAATTTTGTCGGGACAAATATATATGCAATAGGATTTCAAAAAAAATTATTATCTTATTATTTTATCGATTGGGGTCCAAATTTATACCGGTGCCAAGTTGGGACCGGACAAATTATTAGTTTATTGAGGTTATTAATTTATCGAGTATTAATTTATAGAGGTTTTACTGTAGTAACAAAAAAAATTAAGGCTTGCGAGATCGTAAAAAAGATATTAGTGTAATTTTTGTATATATTTTTTATATTTGCTTTTAATTATATATCCATGTTCTTTTATATCATTTTACATTTTATAATTTTAGCTACAACTATTTTATAAAACACTTTATAAAAGAAATAGCTACGACTTCAGTACCAACAGTTATCGACTTACATCTAGCGCTTAACAACTTGTTAGCATGCATGAAACTTTGTGTGTTTTATTAATTTGTTTAATGTATATAATAACATATACTTTTCATTTTATGGTGTTTTAAAATAACATTAATTAGTGTGTTTGACTATTTTATATTATGCATTATGTTGTACCTTGTTTAAATTGTTTATTGTGAAAATTTTATTGTACTTTTTAGTAAGGGTGTTTTAATTGTTTGTATTTGATTTGGTAGATAAGTTTTTAGTTGGTTGTACAATATGAATAAATCAGTGTACTTTTAAGTAATGATGTGTTTTAATAAAAGTATTAATTACATTGTATATTTCTCTTACCTTTGACTAATTTTCAACATTCAACAAATCCACTTTGACCATACACTATTTATATGTAGTATAGATATATAAACTCATTAACTTATTGGAATTTATTTATTATTTTTTTAACCAACTTTTTAATATTTATTAGCACAATTAATGTTCATAAAAGTGTTTCGGACTTTTTATTTTTTTAACCAACTTTGTATAGTTTCAACTTCGGGTATGTTTGGCGCAATTGGCTGGGCAAAATGGGGCTGAAATTTGGGCTAGGGCTTTTATTATAAGCCAAAGCTGAAATTTGTATTTTTGTAAACTTGTTTGGCAAATGAGCTGGGGCTGGGGCTTATTAATGCAAAATTACTAAAAGGGATATAATTAAATGAGTTTTATGGTATATGTTAGATATTTTTGTGGGTAAATATGTAATATATAGTTCATAAGCCCCTGCTAAAGTTTTAGCCCTTTTATGGGCTAAAGTTTTAAGCCCTTTTAGAAGCTTATGATTTCATAAGCCCACATGACAAACGATATTTATTTTATAAGTCGACTTATTTTGGAAGCCTAAACCCCATAAGCCCTCCCCAAACACACCACGAAACTCACTATTGGCATTACTACATCCAAAATACAATTCGACATACTTGTACTCCAAAGATTTCGGTCACCGATCTTGCCAATAATACAAAGAAATATAAATCCGTAATGCACAAGGAAAAAGAGTACTATCCTCTTCTCTCCAACATCATGTTTCCCGATACTACAAAATGGCACTAGATACCCACAACTAAAACAGTCATTTTTAATCAAATTGTGGTCCAAACATCAAATCATATATATTTCAAAAAGCCACAAAATTTCACCCCAAATCAATCAATTTGATGTTGCACACCAACTGCTTGATAAAATGTCACTTCAAGCAAAACCCATTTTTAGTTGGCTCTTCGTGTCTTTTAATTTGTTAAACCATTTGTGTGTTGATGGAGGAGATTTCGTGAGAGGGAATTTAAGGTCGCCATTGTCTAGAATTACTAATAAGATAAAGAATATGGATGGTCAAGATGGTAATACTAATGAGGGTTTTAATAATAACCCTAATGGAGCTGACTCCACTAAGAAGAATCCTTCAAGCAACAACATAGATGTTCTGAATATGGAGCACGTGTCTACAAGAAAGACTACTGTTGAATCACATAAGTCCTACCTAAACGTAGTATCAGATGTAGCAGTCCTGAAGAAGGTTAATTTTCGAAAAGTGGAAGTTTGTGGTGCGAATAATGGGGAGTTTGAGGCCATGGTCCCAAAAGCTTCTATTATGGAACTTAACAACCGGCTTAGTTACTCAGTTTACGGGTATTTTATTGGAAAGAGGTAGCTTTCCATCGTGGAAAATTACGTGTTTAATGCCTGAGGTAAGTTTGGTATTCAAAAAATCATGATGAATGTTAATGGGTTTTACTTCTTTAAGTTCTCTTGGAATAAAGATGTTGATGATGTGCTGGAAAACGGTCCGTGGATGATTAGGAATGTCCCTATCATTCTTAAAAAATGGACACCTACTGCGAACTTGACCAAAGAAAATCATTGAAAAATTCCTTTGTGGGTTAAAATGCACGATGTCCCACTTGCAGCCTTTACCGCTGATGGGCTTAGTGTCATTGCGTCAAGGAATGGAAACCCACTAATGCTAGATGCTTACTCTAGCACAATGTACAACGAGTCGTGGGGGAGGAGCTCTTATGCTATAGCTATGATAGAAGTTGAGGCATCTAATGAGTTGAAAGAATCGGTTGTTGTGGCTATTCCCTCCATTGAGGATGAGGGTTATTCATGTGTGAAGGTTCAGATCGAATACCTAATGGAAACCACCCTATGTTCTAAGTGCAAATTGTTTGGTCATGGAATTGAACACTGCCCTCACGAGGTAAAAGAAGCCCCTAAAAGGCAGGAGGAAACTAGAGAGGATGGTTTTACTACTGTTAAGAGTCGTAACAAAGGAAAAAAGAATGTCGATAAAAATGGTGGGTTTAAGCCTAGGATAAATCTCCAATATAAACCTATTTACAAAAAATCTGGTGTGGGATCTTTCAAACAAAACAACAAAAACACAATCCAAACCAAGAACTCGTTTTCATCTCTAGACAGTGAAGGAACGAGTGGGAATTAGAATGAAGATGGTAAAACGGTTGGAGTTCTTCAAGAGGGTATTTTAGATGAGACTCAAGGTTACGATAGTGATGATGTGGAGAACGTGTCTAAAGAGACATATGAGGTTGGGATATATTCGAAACAACTAGGGGCAAGCACTCCTTTTGAGAAGGTTATCAATGTATAGTATAGCGTCTTGGAATATACGGGTTTGAACCGCACCCCAAACAAAAGGAGGTTCGCTCGTAATAAATGAATATTTCTCTAAATGTGTGCGCGATATTAGAATCTCATGTTGACATTAGTAAGCTTGATCTTGTATGTTCTAAAGTTTGTGCGAGATGGAAAAGGATATCCAACAATAGCTATTGTGTAAAGGGTACACGTATAATAGTAGGTTGGAATGATGATTATGTGATGTAATGCCATTGTCCTTTTCAACTCAAGCGATTCATTTGCAAATTGTTCTCAAGGCTGATCAAAAGGCGTTGTATTGCACTTTTATTTACGCATCTAATGACTATCAAACAAGGCGTGAATTATGGCATAATTTGGGTGTGCATAAATAGTTTGATCATGGGAATCCTTGGGTAATTTTGGGAGATTTTAATGCTTCTTTATCTTTGGATGATACGTCTCAAGGTGCTTCAAATATTAACATTTCTGTAGGACCTTAGTTTTATCAACCTTATCACAAACCCAACACTTATACAAGTATACCCACGTGAAACCAAACACAAACGTAAAGCTTAGTAGAAAGGAAAGATTAAGATGACGGTGACTTGAATGATATAAGATTCGTGTATGTTGTGAGGATAAAGATAAACACAATGAAGTTGTATATTCCTTGAGAGAGAAAATACACACACACACACTTTCAAGCACACCCCTCAAATGACCATTTGAGGGGTATTTATAGGTGGAATACATGAAAACCTAAAAGGCTTTCCTATGGGCCTCGTTGGACTTGGGCTTCATATGGATTGGACATGGGTTGCTTGGACTTATACAAGGCAAGCTTATCATAACGCTTAGCCATTTGCTTAGTCTCCACGAGCCCGTTGACTATTCTATCATGATATCTAACACACGATACAAAGTTCCTAAATGTGAATGACCATCACTTCTAATAAAACAATTAAGGCTAACAATCTCCCCTAAGGGTGGTCATTCAAATGATGCTCCACTTGATTAGGTCTTTACATATCTCGAGCTTGAACTTTGTGTGTAGATATAGAATAGTCTTGATTCATTGTTCCTTCATGCTTTGTGATCTATTAAATGTGGTTGTCTGCCGTTGTCAACTTCATTGGTTAGGTGTCTCCACGTCCTTCTCCACCATGCTCACACTTCTATTTGACTTTGAAGTTCCAATGATGAAGTTCTCGAGTCTTTACACTTTGTAGATTCTTTGACATTGACGAAGAATCATCTTTAACTTTGAGTTGCCTTTGATTTTGATGAGAACGTTCATATGTTGTTGGTATGAGCATGTGGCGAGTCTGCACGATCCATCCGCTCCGGAGCTTCCATAAGAAGAAAAACATAAAACAGGTTAGAAATAAGCGGTTCCGCGCTTACAAGTTTGAATTTCGAGGGTGTTAACAAGATAGTGTGAAAACACGTCTCTAATTCTCACAGAGGCCGTTCTCGAACCGGAGTCCCACAAGTGAGATAACGCGATGTACCGAAATACACCTACAGATTCGGATGAGTCATTGAAGTACACGAAGCATCACTTCACGATCAGTAGACCGTTTGAGACACACTAAGCGTAACCCATAAAGAATTACAAGTGACTGCGGTCGTGTCGCTGATGTTGACCCGGCGGAATTTCCATTCAATCACCAAGTTCACGGATGTGAAACTTCTCATAAATGTTCGGCAAATTGCTAAGATCTGCGTGGGACTCTAGAATATATCACTTGTGTCCTTATTGATGAACAACAAGCGATGTCATGTCAAGTGTTCTGTGAGATCTTTTAATGAATCTCGTGGCTCTAGACTCAATAGTGCATTTTGGTTTTCTGAGCGGAGACTAGGGAGGGGTCTCCTTCTTCAATATCAACGATCTCTAAGAGAAAGTCGATAGATTATGTAGGGTTCCCAAGTGAGAATGAAACAAATCCTTTTAAGAGGAATTGAGTAGCTAGAAGGTTTAGTACAAGTCGTCACTAGGTCCATGACGTCTTTGTCTTCAATACCGGTGTCATCTCGGTGACAACCAAGAGTGTATGAATTGAACCGGTTTACGCCTAAGGTTGAATATGGAGGGCTATTTCTTTTCACCCTTTATCATTACATTTCTTTTTAATTCTTCAACCCCTTCTTTCTCCTTTCTCACATTACTCCTTTTTTTCCAATCATACCTAAGGACTTCTAATTCTAACTATTGGTTGTGTCCTTGGGTAGATCCCTCCGGCTCTGGCGGATCATAGGACTGATTTACCTATCCTTAGTCACCTTATAACTCCATGACTGTCCTATTGTTGCCATAAAACCATTTTTCTTGAAAATCTCACAGAGTGTTTATGATAGAAAACATGTTTGAAACACTCCGAGAGTTTTATATTTTCAAAAACACTCCCCCTTCACATGTGCTCATAAGTTTTGTCAGAAATCTGCACATAGAGGGTAGAGTTCGCACTTTTTGAATTGATCGGCTTACGATAGACAAATTCCCACGAGACACGATTACGTTGCCTAGTTAAAGAGTTCCATTGTCAGTTTTTAGGTGACAACTAGCTCTAATAACTAACTTGAAGTTGTAAACACTCCTTGAGAAGGAGGTTAGACCCATGAAGGTGCATATCTATCACAAGTTTCTCGAGATGGTACATTTACTGACTTTGATTCCCGTCAATTCATTGGTTACGACTGAGTCGAGCTCATTTTGAGATTCAAACAACGATCATTAAACTTTTTTGATCACATTTTAATCACGTCTCCTCCCCCTCAAAAATAGCATAATCGTGATATTTTTGATATCAACGGATTAAACAACATTTTAGAATCTTTTGGGAGACAAACGTATTTGATTTAAGCATGAATTTGGAACATTTTGGTTTTGTACTCCCCCTTTAATAAAGCATAATCAATTAAAGGGTTTAAGAGGAGTTATCTTGAGCACAAAATATTTTGAAAGATTTTGAAAATCTTTTGAACAATCTTGAAAAGGTGCTCAAGATGATGATGATTTCTCACCATTTTAAATGTAGTGCCTCAAGCGTACACTTGTGATTTTCATTAAAAGCACGAGTTTTGATTTGAAAATAATCAAAAGTCATCATTTTGGTCCGGTTTCGTCTCAAGTATACGAAAGCCATTATTGAAGAAATTTTGAGAAACGACATGTTTTGAAAAACATTAAAGAACTCTCGCTCAAGCATCTGTACATACCCGTATCATTGTTGAATGACACTTCTAGAAACGTCATGAATATCGATTATATGAGAGACATGTCGTGAGAAGAATATTTTTGGTTTTTATTTTATATTGTTTTTGTATTTTTGAAAGTTTTATATTTTTATATTTTGTTTTGTTGGTTTTCAAATTTTGTATTTTGTTTTCAAAAATATTTACAAATGAAGCTTTTGGAAAATCATTTTCAAGAAGATTCGAAAGACGTTCTAACTCCTCGGGGTTAGGCTTCGCATTCAATTCGTCGAACTAAATCGTCAAACCTTTCTTTTGGAAGGGCTTTAGTAAATATATCGGCGAGTTGGTAACTGTCTTCACGAAGAATAATTCAACAATACCATTTTCGACGTACTCTTTGATGAAGTGATAGCGGACTCGATATGCTTAGTCTTTGAGTGATGAACAGATTGCATGATATGGCTATGACACTTTTCGAGTCACAATACATAGGTATTTTATCGAAAGTAAAGCCATAATCGTGAGTTGTGTTCTCATCCATAGAACTTGAGCACAACACGCAGATAGAGACACATACTCGGCTTCACGGTTGATAGTGAAGTGCAATCTTGTTTCTTTGAAGACCGACTTACTAACTTTTCACCCAAAATTGTGCTCCTCCCGATGTACTTTTGTCAGAACTTGATCACCGCGTGGTCCGCATCCGAAAAGGCAATTAGATCAAATCCAGTTCCTTCGGATACCAAAGTCCCATGTGAATGGATGTCTTGGTGCCGAAGATCCTTTTAACCTCTTTGAGGTGCGGTTCGGTAGGCTTTGCACGAAACCGTGCTAATAAGCAAACAACAAAATGAATATCCGGTCGGCTAGCGGTGAGGTACATGAGAGAACCAATCATGCTCGATATTTCTTCGGATCAATAGGTTTCCCAAACAAATCGGCTCCAATTTTGGTGAAGTTACCATTGGTGTTCGACCGAGTCACAATTATCCATACCATGATTTTTCAAAATCTCGGTTGTGTATTTGGCTTGATTTATAAAAATTCTGAGGGACTGATGTATTTGTAAACCGAGAAAGAATTTTAGTTCCCCATCATGGACATTTCAAATTTACTTTTCATGAGATTTTCAAAATGTTTTGAAAGATTCGGATTAGTGGACCCAAAGATGATGTCCTCCACATAAATCGAACAATCAAAATGTCATTTTGCATTTTGTGTAAACAAGGTAGGATCAACTGTTCCTTTGGTGAAATTGTTTTGGATAAGGAAAGAGGACGATTCGTCATACCACGCCTTGGAGCTTGTTTCAATCCATAGATTGCCTTTTGAGTTTGTAGATGTAGTCTGGATGTTCCAAGTCAATGAAGCCTTCTGGCTGACTCACGTACACTTCTTCTGTCAGAGTTCCATTCAAGAACGCGGTCTTAATGTCCATCTGATAAACCGTGATTTTTTTGTGAGCGGCATAAGCTAAGAATATCCTGACTGCTTCTAGTCTAGCTACCGGCGCGAATGACTCTTGTAACACCCCAACCCGACAAGGGTAGAAGTGTCACATTCTGGTGTCATATCAGAACATACAAATACAATTTTTCAAGCGGAAGTCTTAAAGAATAACGTACCAAGTCATTTAAACAAAAGATTTACAAGGAAAAATTACAAAATCCAAAATGTCTAAAATAAACCGGAATTTCAAAACAATAGCCCGCCAAAATAAAACCAAAAGATAAGGTAACTAGGGTTGGTCCACTCAGATAATCCAACTCTCAGCCCATCGAAGCCCATCTTCAAACCTAACACCTGCCGCAGGAAAGAAATGCGGCTGAGCTTAAAAAGCCAGTGAACTGATATAACAAAACGAAAGCTAAATAAAATCAAATGCAAAATGAAAGAAAGGAAGCGGATAACAAAGTTGCGTGAAATGAGAACAATGAGTCAATGAGGATCCTGCGAACACAATTATACGAGATATCCAAAGCGAGCAGATAACAAGGAGAACGAAGCAAAGCAAAACATCGATGACATATAAACAAGCACATACAAACCGGGCATACAAGGATGAAACATAAGCAAGTATAGCGGTAGCATCCACACAACATATATGTCATACAATCAATTCAGGAAATCAGGAGACATACAAGCCAAACAGATGTCTACAGGAAAGCGGAAGCAATTAATTAATAAGTGAGCATGGCAATTCACACAGGTCAAAACCCTTAGTTGAAGACATAATCAGTATCATAACGGTAGTCAAAACATGACAGTCACACGTAACAAGTAAGGATACAGTATGAACACTATAATTAAATGAATTAATTACATAGCAGGGCTATTAAACAAGTTAACAAGCTAGACTTCATAAGTTGAACCATTTACCCAATCAAAGCGTAGCATAAACAGTAAATGCAAACATGGCGGTCAACAACAAGCGTATAAGGATACTATCGGTAATCATAGTCCACAAAATTAATCGAACGAAGTATACATGATAAATGACAAAACTATCGATTACACACTAGCATGGTCAATGCACAATTCGGAGGTCACATAACAATGAGATCACATATCATCGATGAAAACAGAAAAATCGATAACCGCATATTAGTCATATCGTAGTAGGTAAATCAATAGTCACATAAGACATGAATAGCATAATCAAATCTAATAAACATATAATAACCCGAGACGTGAATGGAACGATAGTCCGAAGTAGCGGAATGAGAGTGTAATGATCAAAGCAATGGAACATATATATCTTGGTAGTAGAGTGAGTCATATAAGGGTATTGGGTAAAGGACGGTCAATTCGGACTATGGTGCGTTGGGGAATCCGAAGGTACAATATAGGTATATCAAAAGTGTAAGGGTTGTCGAATTCTCTCCGAGCCAACAAAACAAACCATATCAATAGTGGCAATAGCGACCAAGTAACCAATAGTAACCATTGTATTCGGAGGGTGACCTCGAATACCAAACCAATATGAGGGAGACCTCGGTAACGATGGAGTAGCTAGCTCCCAAAATGTGAGGGGTGTATTGCACACACGCACCGCATCACCAAAACAAATCATATCATATCAAATTCAAATCAAAACAAATCTAGGATGCATCCATACGCCCAAAAACAAATAGTGGCCAAATCCAATACATATATCTGAAGCGCGCATTAATCAATACAAATATGGGGACGGTGTGGAACATCACTCATCCACACTGGAGTCATGCCATTGGTGCATCAATGACACGGACATGGAACCCCCATGCCTAGTTAATGGCTCGGGTATCAAACTGACAGGTCAGACCAAAGTACAAAGTGTAGCAATGTATATGTCTTCATAAGCAAATGTGCAATGTCAATAGTTCACAATTCAAAGGTTCAATAGCACAGATTCAATAGCACAGGTCAAAAGCAACAATTCAGTAGCAAAGGTTCGGTAGCAATGGGTTCAATATCGAAGTTCGATATGATGGTTCAATAACGTAGGGTCAAAGCAAAGATTCAATAGCAATGGTTCAATAGCAATGGTCAAATAGCAAAGAAATATCATAAGCGAACAAAGTCGAAGGATCGAAAGTCATGAGAAATCCCTACTGAAAAGGGATAGAATATCTGTACCTCGTTCGAAGCAAGCAAAATAGGAAAGTACGATCACACGATGAGTCAATCCCGCCGTCCGGAACCTATATGAATTTGATAACGCTTATTAAAGTCGGATTACTCATTTTAGACGGCTTTCCATTTTTTTAGCATGTTTCCTCTGTTAGTAACTTTGTATTTTAGGCAGGTTTCTATAATTAGCAACTTTTCAAAAATAGCAGGTTTCCATAAATATTCATACTTAGGGTTTCCTTCCATTTTTAATAACGTTCCATATTTAGTAAGTTGACCGAATGAGTAACTTTCAATAATTAAGTTTATTAAGTTACGTACTTCCCAAATTAGACGGCTATCCAAATTAAGTAACCTTTCAAATTAAGAAATTTCTATATTTAGTAAACAATTTAATAGACTTAAGGGTTCAATATAACAAATATTATGTTTTAGATTCTTTAATAACTTATTAGTAAAGTCCGGGGTTAAATATGATAATTATCACAGTTTAGGGTTTGATATGCGAAATTTCTAAAACCTTAGGGTTTGCAATATTGCATGAGACAAGGTCCAAGCTTAAGGTTGAAAAATGACAATTCATACAATCAAGGTTTGCATGTGACCAATTTCCAAAGATAATGGTTAAAAGTGAAAATAGTCTTAATATTAAAATTTATTAAATTGTAAAGCCCCTAAAACGTTTTTAGATTCAAAGTTATTTTTTTCCAAACATTCATTCGAACTTGCTTCAAAAATTTGCTCTCGCTCGCGGTTCATAAAACTTGCCAACACGACTCGGTAACCGCACCTAATGACTAACCCCCGACTCGTCTTCCCGACACACTTTCAAACATACAAAACGGTTTACCTAAGAATCCTGCGATCAACTTTGAAGTAACCCCCACAAGACCATGTATAAACTATTTTGAAAAAAACAATTGTAACCATTCTTTATATATATATATATATATATATCAGTACGTATGTATTGAAATAGGAAGACACTAGCCATGGATTTATGCACTCGACACCAAAATAACGAGACCCGTTTAACTTGATACGAAAACAACTAACATGACTATAACATGCATCAAGGGGCGATACAGATTCGGTTGATGGGATTTATATGCGGGTCAACTTGCATGCTTCTATTTACATTCTTTTAGCTTGAAACAATAAAGTGAAACCTGATCATGTAAAGTTCCATTCGTATAATACCACATGATTTTGAGACATGATCACACGTTTGTATTTATTAGATTTTAGCATGACACCCTTTAGAGGAAACATGTATGGGTCGAATAAGGGTGGTCGAACATAATCAAAACAGATTATACACATGGGTCGAATACAATTTCATCCCATTTGTTATTTTAGGTGACTTAGCTCATGATTTTATGTGAGATTCTCAATCGTCTATACGCATGTTATGATTATTCAATCCATAGTTTTCTCATGTAGCCTTGTTTATTTTAGTGACACAAATGAGAAGAAAATAAGCAAGATGATACACGTACCCTTTATGATCGAATGGAAGAAAGACAAGAACCACGAGGCCAAGACCCACAAAACCCACGAGCAGCATCCCTTTTTAAACCAGGAACTCACAACAATTCGAAGCCAATCACCTCGACCAGAAACTCACGACCACAGCAGCCTTCGACCCTTACTCATGATCAAAAGTATTTCTTTGACAGCCTTGTCGAATGGATTTGAGAAACAAGAGATGAGCCGTCATTTTTTTTTGATGTTAGGGTTTTAGCGTGAGAGTAATTGATAGGTGATTAAATGGGAGTTTAATGGGATAAAACAAATTAAATGGGAGTTAAGGGGGGCGTCATTTTTGGCCGACCATGGGGAAATTATAACAGAATGTATTCTTTCCAAATTACCAATATTATTGGTTTTATATTTTAAGTGCAATGTAGGCTAAATAAATGGAGATAGTGAGATATATGGAAGGTGATATTCTGCCGAGATTTAGGTGGAATTCAAAACAAAATAGACTTTCCAAAATTCCAATATAGTGGCTTTGGATTTAAGTTAAATTGTGGCGCAAATTTTCGGCCCATGCAAAACATAAAAACATGTGACTTGTGATTCGACGTAAGGTGTAAGTCGATCTCGTAAATT
This sequence comes from Chrysanthemum lavandulifolium, assembly GCA_022545495.1. Classification (NCBI taxonomy): domain Eukaryota; kingdom Viridiplantae; phylum Streptophyta; class Magnoliopsida; order Asterales; family Asteraceae; genus Chrysanthemum; species Chrysanthemum lavandulifolium. The sequence goes on along the minus strand of CM040244.1, from coordinate 23,033,733 downwards.
TGGTTCTTCAATCATTTATAAGTTAGGTTAAATTTACATTTAATGAGCATTGACCTATTTTACGTATTTTATATATTTTAAATTAGAGGGGCAAAATAGTCTTTTCACGCGTTTTAGATTTTCGGGTTTTACAACTCTTCAAAGTCTATCCCTTCCTCTTGTCTGTATCCTTTGGCCACAAGACGAGCTTTGTTGCGAATAACAGTCATCTCTTCATCCCTTTTGTTCTTCCATAACCATTTGAGATCAATTACGCGAATGTCAATTGGTCTTGGAACCATTTCCCAAGAGTCATGTAGACGGTATTGGAGAAGTTCCTCCAGCATCGCTTCTATCCATGCGGGTTCTACCAATGCCTCGCGAATGTTCTTTGGCTCTATATTGCTAATCGAGCAAAGGTAAATGCATAAGTCGCAATCGGTGGCAAGTTGGCGTCTCGTCTGAATTGGCCTTGAAGGTTCACCAATAACTTGTTCAATTGGGTGGTCTTTTGTCCACTTCAGAGTAGAAGGATACCGTTGGTTAAACGTATGCGAGTTAGATGGTTCTCGTAAGCATGAAGATGATTCAGCTTATTCCGTAGCAAACGGGTTTTCAAATAAGTCTTCATCTAACGTTGCATCATTCTGGTTTTGGTGTTGCTCATCAACTGCTGGTAGAACGGGTGAAATAACTGTAGTAGATGTAGATGATGTAGATGGAGTTGGTGCATTGGTTTCGACGTTGTAGATGCATCTTTTGTTGGTGGTGATGGATGATTTTGAGCGGGTGCAGCGGAATGATGGTTTGATGCATTTGTCGAAGTTCCACCGTAGTATTCATCGAACATTAACTCGAATAAATTCTCCCATTCTTGTTCTTTAGGTTTGTCATACGCAGTTGATTGAGCTCTTTGATGTACGAGTCCTGAATCGATGTGTTCGAAGTCTGCGGGTTTAGTGCGGGTTCTAGGCGAGTCTCTCGGAAGCCATATGTGACATTCGTCAAACTTCACATTCATCGTCTCCATGATCCTCCTATTTCTCCCGTTATACACCACGTATGCCCTCGAGTTATCTGAATATCCAATGAAGATTCCAATATCACCTTTGCTTTCGCTTTTCCAAGATCTTCTCGTCATTCGTAGGATAGCACAAAGCGCCAAATACGTGAAAGTAAGAGATATCCGGTTTTCTGTTGTTCACAAGTTCATATGGGGTTTTATTGAATCTTGGATGGAGAAGGATCGGTTAAAGTGAAACAAGCAATGGCAACAACATCAACCCAAAGAAATAACGATGCACTAGAATAGATTAGCATTGTGCGGCGACTTCCACAAGAGTTCTATTTCTTCTTTCAACTACCCCATTCTGCGTGGAGTTCTAACAACCGATGTCGATGAGTGATTCCAACATCTTCAAAATAAGTTCGTAACTCTGATTAGTGAATTCGGTCGTTATGCATTCTTACAACCCTTCGGAGTTTGAAGAAGTACTTGAATACGTTTGAAAAGGTGATGATGATGCACGGTGCTTCGTCTTTTGATCTCGAAACTTAACCCATGTATATCTCGAATAATCATCGACGATAACAAGAATATACTTTTCCCATTAAAGCTTTCAACTCTCATTGGGCCACATAAGTCCATGTGCAACATATGCAACTTTGCTTCGAACTAGGTGCGGTTTGGGTTTATATGATGCTCTTTTGCTTTTCCTTGTTCACATGATGGACATAAGTGATCCTTGGTGTATTTGAACTTTGGAAGTCCGTTGACGATGTTATCTTTGGCAATTTTGTTGATGGTGTCGAAATTGAGATGGGATAACCGTCGTGCCACAACCGGACGTGTTCCGGATGCTCGTGTCATAAGACATATTGGTGATGAAGAGGCCATTTGATTGATGTCGATAGCATACAAGTTTGTATCACGATTCCCGGTTAAGAGATCGATGCCATCCAAGTTTCTAACGAAGCAAGCATTTTCCTAAAGCAACCTCTAAATCGCATCACGTAATCGCCTGATTGAAAACAAATTGTGTCCCAATCCTTGACATAGTAAACCCGAGTGATCAAATAATTTCCAAAGGAAGATCTCCATAACCCATGATAGCTGCTACATGATCATTTCCAAACGTCGGTTCCCATGAATTTCGAGACGAAATTGATCGCAGCTTGATTCCGGTCATGTGCTTGGAGCAACCCGAGTCGACGATCCAAAGACAAATTTCGATAACACGCGATAATGAAAAAAGAATATTGTGGAAACCGTTTTGATTTTGGTTCCTTTGGGTTAGAGGTAAAATCCTTATCACACTCGAGAGGTTTTCTACAGGAATTACGGTTTATCACTCATTGTACCATTCGGGTGTGAAAGTTCTACCGTGGGTTTCCAAATATCATCCTATAGTAAACGCTGGGTTCTGTCGGTAGTGTAAAGTCTAAGTTTTGCAACTAGTCTTCCTACTTGTTTAGCGTAAGATCGTTTTGGAACGTTCTTACGAGCAGACTTATCATTCACATTCTTAGAAACACAATCATCTTGAACATTATTTAAAGATTTCTTGCAAGTTAAACAAAGAGATTCAACACATTCATTAGACTTAGCAAGTTTCATAGGTTCGAGACATTCGGATGAAATGTCTTTCTTATTCAAAAACGGTAAATTCCTAGGGTGTTCTTCTACTTTCTTCTCTTTATTTAAGCTACTCCTAGAGGCATGCGAGACTCTATTGTTCCTTGTATTGTTCTTAGGCTTTAGTCTGCTGCTCCTAGAGGTGCTTTCTAGTCCTGTAGAAGGTATGGCACACGCATTAGGATTCACATTTTTATCAAGGGAGGTTGTTTCAGCTTTCCTAGTCTCTTTAGAGTGCTTGTCTAAACTCATGTCGTTTGTTCCATATGTTTTAGATGTGGAGGCAGACGCATTAGTGGTACTCATCTTAAAAAGTCCAGGTGCTAAAACTTTTGGTTTCTCGATAACCGCTTTTCCTTTATCAGCATGTTGTTTAGGTAGGGCAGGTGGAGTGGCTGGTTTTGATGAAACATTTTTCTCATTGACTTTTGGAGGAGGCATAGAAGCAGACATTTTGGTTTGGAAACGGTTTGGGAACATTTGCTTTCTCCGCATCAATGGTTTTTAATCACGGTATCCACCGCCTTTCCTTTTTGACTTTCGGTGAGCCCTCAAAAGATCATTTTCGCTTTCATGTCATTGTAGGCACGCTCATACGACAGTTTGTCATACTTGCATTCCTCGGTTTTTCGATCAAGTTGTTTAAAATATGAGACATTTTCTTTTCAAGTTTTTCAAGAGCTTTTCATATTTTGAAACAATTTCGAGGTCTCATCTTGAGTCTTTCATGATCTTCAACGAATATGTTTGCAAAATGATGGACATAATATCGTGAGTCGAAACATCTTCGGAGAGAATCATTTAACTTTTCGAAAACTTTGATGTGTTCAACACTTTCATTAGCTTGCTTTACCGTGGATTTATGGTCCTTGACAAAGTCACTGTTTCTTTCAAAAGGCTTGTTCAAAATGAATTACCCTTGAGTTGATGTTATTCACTGAGGGCAATTTGAGTTTCAAAAACTTTTACATTCATTATCAAAACTATTAAACCAGATGTTTGTTCTAATATTGGTTTTAGTTTTAACGGTCTCTTGAAGATCTGCAATTCTCATTTTCACATTTTCCAAAATACTTCGCGCTTCACTTGTATTAAAAGGATTGTTTGACGACATTTGTTCAATGTTCGAAAGAGAATTGGAGACAACAACTGATTTTGAAACTGATTTTGAAACAGGTGTTGACACTTTGTTTGAAACACTTGGTTTGGTGGAAAACGTTGATTGAGAAACAAACGAAATACCATTAATTTTGTTCCATTTGTTATAATCAATTGGTTTGATTTCCGGATGTTTTTGTTTCATCTTTGATCTACTCTCCTCAGATAGTTCCAACGTTTCAAGAGAATCACGAACAATTATGGGTTCATGCAAAGGTTTTCCATTTTCCAACACATTCTGAGATTTCTGAGCCTTCTTGAGAAACGAAGAAGGGTCGTTACCAAGTGCCATCTTATGTGAAGTATGAAAATGTGGATTAACTTGGTTAGAAAGCATCTTGTTTGATTTAGCTAAATGACCAGTTGTAAGAAGCAAATTGTCCAATGTTTTGATTTTTTCCGTTTTATCAAGAATTTCATCAAGAAGAGAATCTTCTCGTTTTGAAAAATCAGCAATCAACTGTTTCTTCTCTTTTCAAGATCGAAAAAAGTGCTTTTTGTTTAGAAAGTTGGTCATTTAGATCGAAATTTCCTTGTTTAAAGATTTTATTTTCAAGTTCAAATTCACATCAAGTGTGTCATACTTGAGTTGCAATTGTTTTCTCTTAAAATGAATCTCGATAACCAATTTCTAATTATGAAACTTTGTTTGTATGAAATTCAAAGGCTTTTGCGTTCTCCTTGTAACTCTCAAGCTCGGTGGTCAATTTTTATTCGCGGCCTTAACCTCGCGATTGACCGTTCTAACTTTCTCAATTTCAATGCCACATCGATTGATTAATGATTCAAAATAAGCACGTGTTTCCTCATCATCTCGAAGATTTTGTGCCACACCCTCCACTAGGATCCACATCCGGGTTTCGAGTTAGTATTGCTACAACTCGGATTGTCGGTATGTATCATAAGTAGGTCTTGGCGTCACGTAATCTTGTTCGTTATGAGTAAACACATCAAATATGACATTGTTATAGCATGGATCAATGATTGGTACCTCGACATCTGCGTTGGCGTCATAGGCGGGAGGTGCGTCGGAATCCGTGTCGTACTTAGTCTCTGAAGATTTGCCATGAAGATGCGGTTTGCATTGAGTTCCTCGAGGTCTTCCAAATCATCCATAATAGCCATAAAGTCATGTTCCTCGGCACTCAATCAAGGCTGCGTTTTCCTTTTGTACCAACAAGATAGCTTTACGAAGATACGCAAGATCCTTCTTGTGCGGCTTAGTGGGACAGTTTAGTGCCATGTGACCCATTCCTTGACAGTTATAACACTTAATCGATTACCACGATTCACATTTCCATAATTCCCAACAAGCTGGGTCGCAACATTCCCATTCGATTACCCACCGCTCTATTCCCAACATTACATCTGTCGATTTCCAACATTCGACCCAACTGATTACCACGATACGGAACCGCTTTGATTACCCATATGAAATCCAAGTAGCATATCCTGCGATTCCCAATAACTCCAACCATTTGTCCTTGATTACCCATATTCACACCCTACCGTGCAATTTGCACATTGCAGTGTTTGATGAAATCCTTTGATTGTTGTTAGTTGGTGTGGAATAGCGACTTTTGAATGCTTTGCCCAATAAAGAGAATATCTGGGACAAGGCTTCTTCTCGTTCAGCTTCAGGATCAGTGATTCCTTGTTCCTGGTATTGTGGGTATTGTTGTTGTTATTGATTGACTTGTTGTTCTGGTGGATAGAATTATTGTTGAGGATACTGTGGTTGTGGAATGTATTGCTGCAAGTTGTTGTTGATGGAAGATGATGAAGCTTGTTGTTGTGTATTCACTGAAGGTTGAGTCTTTGCAACAAGAGCCAATGGATCATGATTCTTGGCCAATCTTTCTTTCCTGACTTCATTCACTTCAGCTTGGTTTTGTTTCAGAAAATCGTTTAGTTGATCAAAGTTCACCTGATGAAGGTCTTTTGTTTGGTTGACAATAGTGACATATCGTCCCCATTCTTCTGGAAGATTGTTCAGAACTTGATATTTTGCACGATAGTTACGGGTGTCGACTTGTTTCGATTAGCTCATTCATCAAAGTGCAAAACCTTCCATAGTAGGATTCAATGGATTCTCTGGTGTAGATGTAAACTTTTCCCATTCGATTAGCAACTTGTTGTCCATGTCTTGTTGACCAATTTACATTCCATGACAAAGTCGTCTAACACGTTCCCATATCGAAGCGGTTTCAAACCGTCTACCACGAAGAAAGATGTCTATTGGTAAACCCGGTTGGATAATATGAATTGCCATGTCATCCGCTTGACTTGTTTCGATCCTCTGCGGTGTATTGATTCGTATTGAAGGCGAGAAGATGGTGGGACGGAGGTGTTGCATCTGCATTTCGGTACATGAACTTGTCGAGGTGGAAGGGTCCATCCTGAATGGATTTAATCATGAGTTTCCCATTAGGTTTGGTCTTGATGTAGCGGAGCATTCGACTTGTCAATTGAAGATAACCACCTTTTGCCAACATAGGAGGTCGGTTTTCGGCACCGGCTGCATGAATATCTTGTTGAGTTGCCATTGATGAAGGTATGAATTGATAAAGTTGATGTAGGATCGATTCAACGATAAAGGAGTTGTGGTTGATGAAGATTAAGCTCAGTTGAAGTTTTTCTGAAAGTCGTACTCGTAAACTCGGTTCTTAGGCGTAAAAAATTTTTTCTCCCAAAATTTGAAATTCACTATAAAAATCAATTCTAAGATCGTATGAAAAATTTGAGTTATGACAATTTTGACGCCAAATTTGACCCGAAAATTTTGAATTTAGGCCCAAAAATTTGAATTTTTGACCAAAATTTTCACAGTTAAACCAAAATTTGAATTTCGCGTAAAAATTGAACGTTTAGTCTCCTCAAAATTTAAATTTTACTCAAGTTTTCTCGTATTTTTTTTAATGAAAATGAAGAGCTTAGGCGTAGAAACACGAAGTTCTGAGTGAGCGATGCTTAGGCGTGGGATCTTATGCGTAGGAAGCTTAGGCGTAGTATTCCTTAGGCGTGGCAGATATCTTCGCATAACCTTAAGCTTATGCGTGAGACAAAAGTTACTCGTAAACCTTACGCGTAATTGTGAAGTTATGCGTAGAGTTACTCGTAAGCTTTTAGCTTATCGTAAACTATGGTTAAGAACCAAAACCCTTTACATCATCACAGTAAGGGATATCCAAAAGTCAAGTGTTCCACAAACTTATCCAAGTGAGGAAGCACCGAGTCACCGTTTAAGCTCGAAGAATCGCACCAAAAGTTATGAGTAGAACCTTATCGTAGTTGACTTTCTTACGAGTAGAACTAGGGTTTGACCTACTCGTAAAAAAATTTCGTGATTCAAACAATTTCACTTGCACGGATATCCTTAAAAACACTCGAATAACCCAAAATGTTGACCTTTTTCACCCAAAGTGCTTAGAAAAGTTACGAGTAGAAATGACCAATGAACCAAAAGCGAGCTTAAAATGAAGAAAAACACGTAAAGCTTCAAACTTTTGCAAAAACTAAAACTTTAGCACCAAATAAACCTTAAACCACAAGAATCTTGAATTTTGAGTGCAAAAATTAAAGCTTTAAGCGTCACAATATTGACTAACGTGAGCTTATACGCGTAACCCTTCAAAACAAACACAAACACTCCTAAACCATTGTTAGGCGAATGATACCAATTGTAGGACCTTAGTTTTATCAACCTTATCACAAACCCAACACTTATACAAGTATACCCACGTGAAACCAAACACAAACGTAAAGCTTAGTAGAAAGGAAAGATTAAGATGACGGTGACTTGAATGATATAAGATTCGTGTATGTTGTGAGGATAAAGATAAACACAATGAAGTTGTATATTCCTTGAGAGAGAAAATACACACACACACTTTCAAGCACACCTCAAATGACCATTTGAGGGTATTTATAGTGGAATACATGAAAACCTAAAAGGCTTTCCTATGGGCCTCGTTGGACTTGGGCTTCGTATGGATTGGACATGGGTTGCTTGGACTTATACAAGGCAAGCTTATCATAACGCCTAGCCATTTGCTTAGTCCAATCCACGAGCCCGTTGACTATTCTATCACGATATCTAACACACGATACAAAGTTCCTAAACGTGAATGACCATCACTTCTAATAAAACAATTAAGGCTAACAATTTCTATGCGTGATCTAAATGAATTTGTTCACAGCATAGAAGTGTCGGATGTCAATAGCACGGGTTTACGTTATACGTGGAATCAGAAGCCTCGTGCTGAGTTTGGTATATTGAAGAAGATTGACCGCGTGACGTATAATATGGGATTCACTCATGAGTACCCCGGTTCTTATGCTATTTTCCAACCGTATCGCATCTCTGATCATTCGCTAGCGGTTTTTAAAGTTCATAGAGTTACCAAGGAAAACCCTAAGCCTTTTAAGTTTTTCAACTTACTTGCTTACAAGGCTAAGTTTATGTCGATAGTTGGAGAGCAATGAGGGGTTGATATTAATGGTCACAACATGTTTAAGCTTGTTAAAAGGCTTAGACTTTTGAAGAAACCCATGCGAAAGCTCATGCATTCTCAAGGTAATTTACATGATCGGGTAGTTAAGTTGAGACATGAGCTGGATGTTCTTCAAAAGGCTCTCAACAAGGATCCCGCCTTAGTAGTGCTTCGGAAGAGGAGGCTATCTATCTTAATGCATTTACTCAGGCACTTCTTGACGAAGAAAGGTACCTGAAACAAAAATCTAAGATTGAATGGCTTCGAGTGGGGATAGTAAATCGGCATATTTCCATCAATCTGTGAAGGCTCGGATCAGTAGGAGTAGAATCGATTGTGTCCAAGGCATGGATGGTGCTATATACGAAGATATGAATGTCCCTATTGCATTTGTTAATCATTATAAATCGTTTCTCGGAGAGGATAATGTGATCAACTCTTTACTTCATGAAGGGTTGTTCATATCTCGGTTGACTAGTGATAAAGCATATGACAAGATTAAAAATGTTACAAATGCGGAGATTAAAAAGGCTATGTTTTCTATTGGAAATGATAAAGCTCCGGGCCCTGATGGGTACACCTCGGTTTCTTTAAAAAGGCTTGGGATGTGGTTGGAGTGGATGTGTGTAACGCGGTGAAAGATTTTTTTCTTAAACGGCAAAATCCTTAAAGAGATAAATCATACCATCATTTCTTTACTACCCAAGGTATCGTTCCCATCGAAAATTAATGATTATAGACCTATTTCGTGTTGCAATATGATTTATAAATGTATTAGCAAGATTATTACCAACCGAATTAAGGAAGGTCTAAATGATGTGGTTAGTGATAATCAATATGCGTTTATTCGGGTCGTAGTATCTCGGACAATATTCTCTAACTCAAGATCTTATGCACAACTATCATTTGAATAGAGGCCCCTCAAGGTGTGCGTTTAAGATTGATATTCAAAAGGCATACAATACGGTGAGTTGGAAGTTCTTGGAAGAGGTTCTTGTTGGTTTTGGGTTTCATGCGAAAATGGTTAAATGGATTATGGCATGTGTATCGAGCACATCGTTTTCTATTAATATTAATGGTGAGTTGCATGGCTATTTCAAGGAAAACGAGGGCTTCGCCAAGGTGACCCAATGTCCCCATATCTATTCACTATAGTTATGGAAGTGTTAACTCTTATTCTGAAATGCAGGGTCCGTGATAATGGTGATTTCAAGTATCATAATAGATGTGAAAACAGAAGATTGTGACTATTTGTTTTACAGATGATCTCATTATTTTTGCTTGTGGTGAAGTGATTTAGGCTAAAGTCATAATGGACGCTTTAGATGAATTTAAAGGTGTCTCGGGGTTGGTGCCTAGTATGCCGAAAAGTACTATATTCATCTGTAATGTGCCAAATTATATCAAGACATCCATTCTCCAAATTATGCCTTTCGAAGAAGGTATTCTTCCTATTAAATACCTTGGGTTCATCTCTTTTCTTCTAGACTTCTTCAAAAGATTGCAAAGTTTTGGTTGAAAGAGTTCAAAAGAGAATTGGAGATTGGAAAAATAAATGGTTGTCTTCGCGGGTAGACAACAACTTGTAATATCTGTTCTATCATCAATGCACTTGTATTGGGCTTGGTTTTCATTCTTCCGGCTGGTATTATTCATGACATAGAATAATTAATGTGTGGTTTTCTTTGGTGTCAAGGCGAAATGAAAAGGTGTCAAGGCGAAATGAAAAGGGGCAAGGCAAAGATGTCGTGGGAAGATGTTTGTTTACCTAAATATGAAGGTGGTCTAGGAATTCGTAAGCTTGATGAATTCAATATTGCTCTCATGTCCGCTCATATTTGGAAGATTTTAACTCACAAAGAGACGTTATGGGTTCCATGGATACACGCATACAAGCTGAAAAATCAAAGTTTCTGGGATGTTAGTTTGTGTTCTAACGTGAGTTGGGGGTGGAGGAAGCTTTTGAGTATAAGAAACACCATTCGACAATATGTATGGTTTAAGCTTGGAAATGGTTCTACAGCCTCAGCATGGTTTGACATGTGGGACACGAATGGACCAGTGATGGCTCATGTTACTAACCGAGCTATTCGAAGTGCTGGTTTTAGTCCCTTGAAAGTGTGTCTGATATCGTGCATGTTACTGAATTGGAGATGGCATAAAGCTGGTTCCTAAGGTATCCGTCACTTGGTAATTTTGATGTCCCAATTCTTCAACCGAACCAAGATGATAGGCTCATTTGGAAGTCTATCGATGGATCGTTAAAATACTTCTCAGTTAGTATTGCTTAGCAGTCCATCCGTCAAAGAAACAATGAAGTTGGGTGGTATATATTAGTGTGGTCAAAGTATGGCATTCCCAGGCACTTGATTCACCTTTGGCTTATTATGCGAAGGAGGCTTAAAACGCATGATAGGCTAAGGCAATGGGACGTTGGCAATGATGTCAACTTAGACATGCTACGGTGCTCTCTTTGCAAATCACAACCTGACTCGCATGACCGTCTATTTTTGAATGTTCCTTTTCCTCTAAAGTATGGGGTATCGTCACAACTTATGCTGAGTCGCGAGTTCTTCTCATATTTGGAGTGATATTGTAAATTGGTTAATGCCATTGTCTTTGAAGGATAATGTGTTGAGTATAGTGGCTCGTTTGATCTTGGCCTCGTCTGCATACTTTATCTGGCAGGAGCATAAAACCGAGTACATGCTAAGCCGGTAGAAATGAAGACCAAGTTGTGGATATTATAGTAGACACAGTTCGCTCAAAGCTTGCATCAATCAGATTCAAGAACAAGGCGAGAGTAAGCCAAATGAAGGCTACTTGGAAGATTGCATAAGTTGTGCATGGTTTCTATTCTTTATGCTAGCATAGTCTACCTGTTAGTATTTTGTTGCTTTGTGGCTGTTCGTTTTTTAGGGTGTTCAAAGACGAGTGTTTTCGTTTTTCTTCTTTATAAGAGTGGCTCATCACCGCTCTTGCTTGTACGCAACTCATATTATTGTTTAATATATTTCACCGGGTATAATCCCTTTACCAAAAAAAAAATACAAAGAAATATGAGTGTAACCTATAAATCTGTTATTACCAAGTACCTCAATCTTTCACATTTAAGTAGCTAGATAGTTACACCATAGTGACAAAATGGTTAGTTACCTGGAAATAAAAGCTTTGGATGATACCGGAAGTAATGTCATAGTTACTCTATTAGTCGATTTAATGTTGTTAAAACGTTGTTTTGCATGTGATAGATCGAGTACTAAAAGTATTATCTCAAATACGAAAGCATCCATATTTCAAACTCGATAATCCATCACAGTAGCTTCAAAAGAAAAGAAACAACTTAAAAATGAACATAAATATTGCAGATTACAATAACAAAACTGCATGTGCATGCCGTGATTACACTCATGTGCCTCAATACTTTAGAATAAAAAACTTAAGTAGTAAACCCATCAATCTCGCAGGCATACGAAGTAGAATATGTGTTTGCCTTGTTAGAACTATCGAGTTCTAGCTTTAATACCATACCTAAAGATTCATCGCCGTCAATATATATATTTTTTGAGCTTAATTGGTTGTAAAGATGTAGAGAAAATGTTTTCCTCAATACTGTTTACGAAACAGGCTGAAGAGCTAACATATATCTTCTTTTTTTTTCTTTTGCAAGCTTGTATAAGATCTGACAGCTTGTGCTAGAATATTTCTATATTTATTTATGCTTGTAAATACGCTTACGTGCAATTACCTAAGTGAAAAGAAGAAAAAGAGATACAACTTTTAAATAGAGTAAACTGCAAAATACATCCTTGTAGTTTACAATTTCTGAGACCTTACATCCCTGTCATAAACTATTGGCTAGTTACATCATTCGTTAGCCAAACGTTAGCCATTCTACATCCACGGTCACTAACTCATTAGTTTTCTTAGATTAAGTGCTAACGGAGGGTTGTTTTGGTCTTTTACTCATCTGAGTAATGTATTTTGCGGTTACTTTTTACATATAAGAGGATGTATTTTGCAATTTACTTTTATAATTTACTTTTTTTTTTTTTTTTTCTTATTCTTCTTATTATTATTATTATTATTATTATTATTATTATTATTATTATTATTATTATTATTATTATTATTATTATTATTATTATTATTATTATTATTATTATTATTTATACACACTTTTTATTAAAACCTCATAGGATTACAAAAGATTAGTGGGGAGCCTCGAAACCAATGAGCCCCACACCTCTAGCAATGGTAAAACCAATCCTATTAAAGATATGAGCTAACTGCACGCTCCAATGTCACGGGTCATAGAAAGCGTCGAATCGCTTAAGTAAGGTGGCGCATCTTTCTCAAGTTCTCCAAAGAAGAAAGGAGAGGGAGAAACCCATATCAATATCCGCACATTTAGCATCGTACTTGACCCGTTTCGTTGTGCGGCATCACGATTGCTCGCCGGTATAAAATCAATCAACCGGATTGCGTCAAAGGCGGCGAACCCGTAAGATCAACACATACGTCGCGTCCACTATCCCAAGAGTAGAGTAATATGTCGGTAGGACGCAAGGATCATCCCCCATCTCCAAAAGCCCAATGTCCACTCCTTGCGGCGAAATCACGACCGAGAGCATATATCAACAAGAACATCGCGTACAAGGTTGTGGCGATGTTTAATGCCGACAATACCCGCGCATGTAACAGTGGTCCCGTAAATATCTCCGGGAAAAACTTTAGAGCAAGCGAAACACGGTGCACGAGCGGTGAAAAGAGGAACGCCAAACGATAACACGGTACACATCGATAAGCCCTAACGTTCATAGTTTGCCCCAATCCGGATATCGGAGCCACCTAAGCCAATCCGGTGTGATCCTCCTTTAAAGAGCTCCATGCGCCATCGCCGGGAGGTAAGATGGAAAGTAGACTCAACAGTTGGGTAACCCGATCGAAATATATATCGCCATTTTCTTCATAAGTTTGGGGCGGCGACCTCGCTAGGGTTACTCGAAAAGTCAATATCCATATTCACATTAAAAGCACGTGGGGCCTCGTCAAAGGAGGGACCGGCGGTTACAATACCCAGAACTAAGGAGAAGCTTAGGCGTAAGCTAGCAGTTGAGTCGAGAAGCAATGAAGGAATAGTTCAAGGCATCACTGCGGAATATAAGTCAAGCCCCAAAGCAAAGGGTAAGGTGGCGAGTCTCCATTGCCAATCACCAAAACCGGGCCCGAGCGGTGACAATGCGTTCCAAGGAAGAGCAGTGCGACATCAAAAGAAACACGAGCACAACCAAAGACCCGGGAGAACATGTGGCATAGAGTTAACTATTTATATTATTATTATTATTATTATTATTATTATTATTATTATTATTATTATTATTATTATTATTATTATTATTATTATTATTATTATTATTATTAGAGTTAACTATTTATATAAAAAACATTTTATCGAAAATATTATAAAAATTCTAAAATTTTATAAAAAAATTCAAAAATTTTATAAAATTTTTATAAAAACAAATTCAGTAAAAACTTTCTTTTAAAATTTTATGTTTTAAATTCGTTGACAATTTGTTTTTAAACTTTTTCTTTATTACGAATTTTTTATAAAAATTTTCGACAAAAAAATTTCTTTTCTTTTTGAATACTTATTGACGGAATTATTTATAAAAATTTCGACAAAAAATTTCTTTTTCTTTTTGAATGCTTATTGATGAATTTTTATAAAAATTTTCTACAAAAATTTCTTTTCTTTTTGAATACTTATTGATTGAATTTTTATAAAAATTTTGACAAAAAAATTTTCTTTTTCTTTTTGAATACTTTTGACTGATTTTTATAAAAATTTTCGACAAAAAAATTTCTTTTCTTTTTAAATACTTATTGATGAATTTATAAAAACAAAAAATTTAAATGAAAGTTTTTACGGAATTTGTTTTTATAAAATTTTATCGGAAAATTTTATAAAATTTTGAATTATTAATAAATTTTTATAAAATTTTGAATTTTTATAAAATTTTGGAATTTTTTATAAAATTTTGAATTTTATAAAATTTTGAAATTTTATAATTTTTTCGACAAAATGTTTTTTATATAAATAGTTAACTCTAATAATAATAATAATAATAATAATAATAATAATAATAATTAAAAAAAAAAGTGAAGTATAAAGTAAATTGCAAAATACATCCATCTTATATGTAAAAGATTAAACGCAAAATACATCCCTCGTATGATAAAAAGACCAAAATGACCCTCCCGTTAGCACTTAACGAATAAAACTAATAGAGTTAGTGACCAGGGATGTAGAATGGCTAACGTTTGGCTAACGAAGGATGTAACTAGCCAATAGTTTATGACAGGGATGTAAGGTCTCAGAAACTGTAAACAACAAGGATGTATTTTGCAGTTTACTCCTTTTAAATAGATATGTTTTGGGGGCATTTATGCTTGTAACTTTACGTGCACTTCATTAAACATCAACTTAAGAAATCTAAATTAAACCGACGAGATATGCACCGGCCTCAGTTCATTTGTCAAATCAGAAACACCAATAGCCACCCTAAAACATCATAACATAAAAAGTAACGGCCGGAAATATCTCTTTAACCTGTCTCTATAAGAGTTTAGCTACATTAACCTTGAAAGAAATATCTTGAATGTTCAAGCTGGAAAAAATAGGAAAAAGGATATTTGAGATCCAAAACCTCGATTTAGAAGCCACGTTTGCAAAATCCTTACTAGCTACTTTATCTTCTGAAGCTAGTATAGCTGTTTTTATAACCGAGAAACGTAACACCATCTATACTTTGTTGATTTGAGTTTTATTCAAGGACCTCTACAAACGTAACGCCTTATTATTATTATTACTATTATTATTATTATTATTGTTATTTTATTTTTATTTTTTTTATAAATCACACTTTTATTATTATTATTATTATTATTATTATTATTATTATTATTATTATTATTATTATTATAAAACATCGAAAATCATAAGATTTACAAGAAATTAGTGGGCAGCCGAGAAACTAATTGAGCCCCCACTCCTCTAGCTATAACAAAGTTAATCTTACTGAAAATATGTTCAGCAGCACGCACGCTAATCTCCTGAGTCAACAAGAAACTTCAGATACGCTTTAGTAGGGTTATCACATCCTTCTTGAGCTCTCCAAAGGAAGAAAAGAATTATTATTATTATTATTATTATTATTAAAACATCGGAGAAACTTGTATCCAGGTGTCCGCACATTTAGCCTCGTCAACTTGACACGTTTGCATTATCACATCATGCAGCCTTGTCATGACCACCACACGACTTCGACCCCACGAAGTCAACCATCATCATTATTATTATTATTATTATTATTATTATTATTATTATTATTATTATTATTATTATTATTATTATTATTATTAATTTTTTAATTTTTCTTTTTTCCAAATATCACTTTTTAGAAACATAATCATAATATTATTATTATTATTATTATTATTATTATTATTATTATTATTATTATTATTATTACATGGGTCGGTATAAAGAAATTTATGTGCTTTATATAATGTAGTGTAAAGATAGTAGATGTTAGGATAATAGGATTTATGCTATGTTGTCGAATGTTGTTGTAGCTTGTTTAATGAAATACTAGGGTACTCATGTGTTGCGGTGGCGGATACTTTAAAATAAATTTTTAGTGAATTATGTAATTTTGTTTGTTATGTTTTTTTTACAATAAATTTACGGGTATAAAGAATTTCATGTGACGTATTTCAACTTCTTAACTAATGACAATGTTTTTCATTATACAATTGTGATAATTAATATTAGATATATCAATTTGTATAACATGAGCCCTTTGGCCTGTGCCCGTTCGGGCTCTAGCTCGTTTGGCCCGCTGCCCGTTTAAGCTTGAATATTTGTATAATGTGTTTCATTATTTGTATTAGTAACATTTAATGCATGAAATTGTGTTTAAGTTAGTTGTATAATATGTTTGATAATTTGTATTTCTTATGTAAGGGATATTTTAATAAATGCATTAATTGTATTTATTGATCAGTTAATTAATTGACTATAGTAAAAACATTGCATATATTAATAGCATTAAATAGTGTACATTATGGTTCTAATAAGACTTGTATTTTGTCTTTTAAATGTGTTCATTAAGTAATGTATACTATGCCTCTTGTCTTGTAAGCTATTGAATTTCTATAATAAGGAAGCTGAATTTTTAAGTATTTTTATTCAAAGAATGCCTAATTATTTTATAAGATAGTATGATAAATATAATATATTTTATAAACACATTTTAAGTATTTTTATTCAAAGAATGCCTAATTATTTTATAAGATAGTATGATAAATATAATATATTTTCGCAAACACCGCAACAACGCTCAAAATTTATATATAAAACCGGTTTACTCTTATAGAAGTACTAGTGGGTATCCGCGCAATCTTGCGGTATTACCTTGTGACTAAATATTACTTTTTTTGAATGACGAGTTAGTAGTTAGTGATCCGAGCCCACATGACATCCAATTGGGCGTTATGCAAGCCTCGAACCTTTCTCCTTGGGGATAAACCCCACTCGCTTTTATTTATTTGGGCCCTGAAGGTTCATGGTGAGACTCGAACCTGAGACCTCTCCAAGGAAACCTCCCCAAGTTTACCCTTGGTGGCCAACTGAGCTAGCCTAGTTGGTTTGTACACTCGGCCTTATTGTTGATGTTTTAGATGTGTGTGAGAGAGATATGAAATGGTTTGTGTGTATTTTTATAGTGAATGCGGTTATATATTTTTAGTAACCATTGTAGATAATAAGAATTTTTAGCGGTTACACATTTTAAATAATGAGCTATGAATGATTTGAAAATTGTATTTAATTTAATTAAAACTTCTGCATTTGAATTTTAATAATGAGATGATTTGAATTTTAAGTCTTCCTTTTATAGTGTGTGTAGACTTATTTCTTTAAGATTTTCTTTTTAGAAATTGCCTAAATGCCTTATAACGAAGTTAAGATAGAGTAACGCATACACATTATCTGAATCCAATTGCATTGTACGGAAATAATTGTGTTGGAACTAATTATAATATCTTATTTTTCTTTTCTTTTTTTCTTATCATAGTTTTCGATCTTTTTGACCGACTAATTAATGAGTTTGAACCCACCACTATACAGACTCAAATCAGTCAAAACTCTTATTTTTTTAGAAGATTGACGTAAGCATTTCAAATTTATTTGCGTCTAAAAAAAATTGAACTTGAAACCTCACATTCTAAAGTTATAATTACAATTCTTTTATCATTAAGCCACTCGTGAGTGGTAATTAGCTTGAAAAGATAAACAATCTATAAACCATACCTTTCAACTTTTTAGCCATTTCAATCTTTTGTCCCATAGACTAAATAAAGAAATTGCTTGTTTTCTAATATATGCCATAGCCTAGTCTATTCATAGTTTCGATGACGATAGTCCGAGTCGGGTCATAAACCCGACTACAACCCAATACTTACAAGCCCGGTACTAACCGGGCCAATATCAATAAGCGTTTGGGCTCACGAAGCCCAAGCCCAAATCTATTTCCGAATAGATATCCGATATCTTCTAAAATAAGGAGATAATTATTCCCAACCGACTTAGGCGGATACGCCGAAGGTTGGGGAACACGAACCAACAAGGATTCCGTGCGTATATAAAGGAATCATATCCTCGCTTAAGGTACGATCTCATAACCCTAAAACTCCTTAAACCCTAAACCGATTACTTACTCTCACGCCGGAGGATAATCGGGAAACAATCCCACGGTAAGCCTAATGGTGTTTCTTGTCTCTTAGTGCGCAGGTCTCAAAGAAGAATTCTCAATTGGTACGAGAACCGAGCTCCAAACCAGAACGTCCAACTTTTGTATCAACAAGTGGTGCCATCCGTGGGACCCTACACTAAGAACCAACACTAGAATGACAAAGCACGGAATCGATCGCAATCGGACCTCATGGGGAAGAAGTCGCAGAGTGGACTAACCCTGCTGCACCTGCTGGACAACCAGTATTTGCCAAAATAAGGGATCGGTCAAGACTTGATCTTCCTCCAGTGGAACCGCACTGAACAACCCAAGCCACTACAACCACCACGAGTGGAGTGGACCCATCACAAGACCGCCTTTACTACTCCCTTCCAATCGGTGCTAGAAATCGACCGACAAAGGTACCGGAGGCACCAGTCCGGGATAAGGGTATAGCGCGTAAACAAACGCACTCACTCTTGAGGGGTCGTGCGGAATTAACACGTAAGTTTCGTATCCCAAAACTACGAACATTAACCGCCTCATGCGAGAGGAAGAGAAGAATAGATCAGTCGAACTTGAAAGCCCGACTCAATTTCGATTCGAATACGATACTTCCCCACCGTGCCACCGTAAAGAAAAGCGCAGAGGAAGCGGTCATAAACCCCGTGATTCAACGAAATCGGAGGAGAATCGAGGGTGATGAGACATCTCACTCACGGACTTGAGTGATAGTGATAGAGAAGAACGCGCATCGGTGTTCATGATGACTCAGGTAGCCGTAAAGTACATGACGTGACCGGGCGAAAGTATTCCCCAGTGAGAGCCCTTCGATCCGCATCACCACCGACTGAGGATGGCGGCAAACGCCGTAAGAAGGAAAATTCATCTTCGATAACTCCTCGACAACGAGGATAGCGATACAGACATTGGAAGTCTAGAAACAGACGCGATAGCCAAGAGGAAGACATGTCTCTCCCATGGCGCCGTCGAAAAGTGGATGCGTTCACCGGACGCGTTAGTGACTTCTCCGAGAACAAGAAAAGGCGCATGCCTACGAATGTCAAGACCTATGATGGAACAGTGATCCGGACGATCACCTAAAATCTTTGAATCACCATGACCATTGAGAATCGCCACAACCGGTGTGGTGCCACATGTTTAATTCTACACTGAGTGGGAAGCGCACGAACTGGTTCAACAAACTCCCACGAAGGAGCATAAATGGTTTTGAAGAGTTGAGAAAGGCGTTCGCCTAAATTTTACTCAACGAAAAAGTGCGCTAAAATCTGTCGAACTCGCCAGGTAAAGCAACACCAAGGAGAATCTACAAGCGCATTCATGGAACGTTTAAAGACGAATGCATGCAAGTTAAAGCATGTCCTGAAGCACTAAAGATTTCGGCTTCATGAACGGGATTAATAATCCGAGAACTCATCAAGCGGTTGAACGACAAGATCCCGGAGACCTTTGATGAACTCATGAAGCGCACTCGGTCTTTGTCCAGGGAGAAGCCGCCGCATGGATAGCAAAAGAACCACTCGAGTTACCGGTCACAGAACAACACGGGAGGCAATCGAACGACGAGGTAGTAACCGAAATAGAGCTATCACGGCCGGAGGAGCGGCAGAGATAATGACGGTACACTCGACCAAAACACCAAAGGAAATACTCGCAAGCGGAAGGTGCGAATTTCCCAAGACCACCGCAGATGCGCATACCGTAAGATCGACGACCGGGAATGGATACTGTGACTACCATGCGCAAAGGGTCACACTACTAACGAGTGTGTCCAACATGCGCCAACTCATCGACAAGATGGTCGAGGAGGCGCATCGACCACCGGTTAAAAACATTAAAGAGGAAGAGATAAACAAAAGAATGGAAACAAGAAGGAGACACCCAAAGATAAGGCCGACACAATCTACATGATACGACGTGGCAACGAATCACTAGACAAAAGGTCGACCAGAGTTTTCCGGAAGCGAAATCTCTTTCCCTACTCTAATCATGGACAACGCAGCCGCAGAGCCCTCACCATTGAAATTAGTGCGGTGGTCACGACATACACCGCATGTACATTGATGGTGGGGCATCGGCAAATATCATGTATGAGCATTGCTTTAAAAGACTACGACTGAAATACGTAGCCGTTAAACCCAACAAGACAATATTACCGGTTTCACGGGTGAAAAGATATGGCCCATGGGCAATGCGATTACTAGTCGGCGTCGGCAACGCAGAGCACTCTACAACAACACGGATGGATTTCATGGTGATCAATCCCCTCGCCATACAATGGCATTATTGGGAGACCCGGATATCGACCATGCGTGCGGTGCCATCAACAGACGGGGATGCTTAAATTCCCAAGAGAAGGGGCATTGTTACTCTTTATAATGCCACGGTACCAAACAGAGAATGTAACACGTTACATGCGAAATGGAACCGATCCCAAACAAAAGACGGCCAAAATCCCAACTTGAAGGTCGCAATTCACCCGTAATACCCGTAGCAGAAATAACCATTGGAGGGTCATTGTCGGACAAAGGCAAAGCGGTGCGCGCTCCTACAAAAGAACGTGGATATCTTCGCGGGAGCCAAAACACATGATCGAGTACCACGCCGATCACGAGCATAAACTTAGAATCCGACAAGGTACTTACCAACACGCCGGAAGAAGCATGGCTGCCCCCGTAGCGTGCGCAGAAATTCTGCGGTAATGCGTAAATTGGTAAATGCGGGATTATGCGTGAAGTCTACTACCACGATCGGCTTTCTAATCCAAGAATGGTTAAAAAGCGACGGCACCGGCGAATGTGTGTAGACTTCACCGACCTTAACAAAGCATGCCCGCAGGATCGCTATCCATTAACAGAGATAGACGGAAAATAGAGTCCTTGTGTGGATATCCATTAAAGTGTTTTCTTGACGCATACAAGGGATATCACCGTCTGACAGATGGCTAAGGAAGACGAGGAAAAACGACCTTCCACACAAGCCAAGGCGCATCGTTATACAAAATGCCATTTGGCTTGAAGAACGCGGTGCCACCTATCGGTTAGTAGACAATGCCTTTGAAAACAAAGGGCCGCAACCTCGAAGTCTATGTGGATGACCCGGTCATAAAAAGCCATCACGAAGTTGAGCTTGTGCGACATAGAAGAAACATTCAAGACTCTACGAGATCAACATGGAGCTAAATCCTAAGAAATGCACCTTCGGCGCCATCAAGGCATGTTCCTAGGATATCGATAGAACCGACGGCAAAAACCTTGTCCGAAAAGACAAAGGCGGTAATTGAACTTCCTCGCCACGCACGTGAAGGAAGTTCAATCCTCAACGGAAAACGGCCGCCTAAACAGTTTCTGTCAAAACCGCGAAAAGTCATTGCCTCTTTTCAAAACACTCAAGAAGTGTATAAAAAGGGTGACTTCCGGTGGACGATGGAGGCGGAAGAAGCCTTCACTACACTCAAACAACATCTAGCAACGCCCCAACACTGCTGCACCCACTGGGAAGAGTCGATCATGTATTTATCGGCAACTCGAAGGGGCGAACATGATGCTACTAATGATAGGGACTCGGTGCAAACCCCTATCTATTTTGTTAGCAAAGCGCTCAAGAAAACGGAGATGAACTACGACGCCATGGAGAAGTTAGTTTTGGCATTAGTGTTTGCTGGCTAATGCGTCGGTATTTCCAAGCACAAAGGAAGGTGGGTCAAGAGCTTCCGCATGTCTTGTGGGCTCACCGCACCTCAATAAAACCAAAGACGGGACACCCTTCTCTCTAGTCTACGGACGTAAGCCGTTATACCAACCGAGATCGGCATGCCAACTATCCGCAGACCGCGGAGATCAATGTGACAACAAACGATGATGAAAGACGTGTCGACTTGGATCTACTGGAAGAAAGACGCGAACGCGCACCATACGGGAGGCAAAAGCGAAGTCAAAATGAAAGGATACTATGATGCCAAGGTGCGCAGTGTTTCATTCGCACTGGAGCGACTTTGTCTACCGTGCCAATGAGGCAAGCCACGCAGAAGATAAAGGTAAGCTCGGACCAAAGTGGGAAGGACCTTATGAGGTTACTTAAGCAATAGGCACAAAGCGTCTGAAGCTACGAGGCTTGGATGGTCGTGACCTCACACAAGACATGGAACATCGGCAACCTCAAGAGGTGCTACCAGTAAAATAGCTACCAGACAACAAGACAGACGCTCCGCACTTTCAAAGGCTCAATAAGAATTTATGTATTCATTTTATTTTTCATATTTACTGTTTTCTTTGTTATTTCCCAAAAAACTTGCAAGTATTAATAAAACGCCGCGGTTTCTAGCTAACTCCGCGACACATTTTAAGTTGTTATCTCCATATACTGTATGTCTTAACAATTTTTTATTTCTTGCCCACGATGGCGTGCATGCACCTACTAACTAACTTGTTGAGTAAGAGGGTTGCAAACCCATCAATACTGGATCACGCATCCTTGTTAAACACCTTGTTCTCAAGACGTTGGAATAAGATATGTGCGCATCCCACGATGGTTGCGCAGCAACGCACACGTGCACGTTTAACAACTTAGGAACCAAGACACTTGCTTCCTTAACGAAATATTTACAGCACGCTGAATATCATACCATACACGATTATGGTAAATTACTTTGAATTATTTCTCAAGTATACTCTGATTTTCATACACGATTATGGCGTGTTCAATAAATGAAGAATTTATTGAAATCCCCATAATACTTGAAAAAGCCATATGGACCCTTTGATTTTTTGTAAAAGAAAATGTATATAGGATGCGCTAGAGAAAGATACTCTCGTAATGCGGCGGCGGATATTCGGTGACTAATTTTGTGACGAGCAAATATTTTTCATATATATGTTTTTTTAACAATAACTTTACGTATTTTAATTTTCAGTGAATTACGTATTTTAATTTATTACATTTTTTACATCTCTTCATATGGTTTAAATGATATGCTTCAATATTAGAGGAAAATGGCTTTTGTCTTAAAATTTATGTGTATGCTGAATTATTATGCTTATCAAAAGTAATTTTTTTTATGAAAATGGTTTTGTCTTAAAATTTTAATACTACTATATTTAAAATGTATTGGACCTTTTAGGATCATAGATTATAGATAACTCCTAATACTAGGCGTCAAGGAAGGCCATGCATGTATTGATGTATATGGTACACGTTGAATTAGTAAAACTTCACGGGTCACTAAATCTAGCCACCTTTATGAAAAAATATGTTGGTAGCTAATATACCAAACTGTACATAGATTACATGTTTGTGAACTAGTATAATGTTTACAAGTTGTGCATTTACGAGTCTAAAGTCTAAAGTTAAGATCTAGTCACGTTAATGTCACAATTTGTAAATTCATACAACTTAATAACATTTTTGATTTATGTGAACCCCGGATATTTTATTTACAAAGATTGATAATCTATTTCTTTATGGGGTACATAATTAGTAGAGTAAGTAATTTTGTATTTTAAGATGTAATAATAAAAGCTCACACGACAATGTCAAAACACATTAGAAGAAATTCAAATAGATCACCTTAGTCAAAAGGTTTTACGATATTTTCATCCAATGTCGGTTTGAACTTTGAAACCCACTTCGAGCTAGTCGAATAGTCGACTCCATATCAAATGTTAAAGGGAGTTGATATGTACACGGAAGAAAGTGATGTATACACATAAGATGAGATGTTAAATGACTAGTATACCCTTACATCCTTTTAAACATATTTTCTTTTACGTCATCAAAGAACCTTCTTGCATCTTTCACTTATACTTATTCCACCACTTCATCCGGCTGAATATATGTTTTTCAAGATAATCCTATAAGTGCAAAAGGTTTTAAAACATTTAATTTTTTTGGGATTAGATTAAACATCGAAAATGTTATCAAAAATCTCAAAGAACTCGATGAAAACAATTGTAAACTCGTATGATATATAATTGTAAACAAGTTGCTAATAAATTGAAAGATAGAAGTCACTTTTTATCTTAGAGTTGTAAGGCCAAACATGCAATATATCATTATGAATTATGTTTCAAACTTTACAGCTTCTCAATTGAAATGAATTTAATATCACTAGTACTTTGATTAAATTAGTGATTTTAGTTTTGTGTTGGATGATTTTCGTGAGAGGTTTGGTGAATTTTGTGATGGTGGAACCGTAGGTACAGTTGGTTTTAATAAAAGAGGAGGAGAAAACAGTTGAATGAAAGGAAAAGAAAGGGTATATTAGTCATTTAGTTTTTATTTTATGTGTACAAATCACTTTTGTATGTGTACATATCAACTTCCAATGTTAAATTTTAGTTGTAACGAAGTGTGAAACCAGCGATGCAATGGGATTGCTTTTGTAGACGTGAATTTGGATAAAGACTATTTTTGCAAAATTGTTATAAAGGACTTACTTTGCAGCGACACTTAAACTTTAGGGACTATTTTTGCCAACTTGGACTTACTTTGCAACGACACTTAAACCTCAGGGACTATTTTTGCCAACTTGCGAAAGTTGGCAATAAATGCTGACACATGGCATGAGAAGAGAGCATGTCTTGCTCTATAGTATATATGATAATGATGTAATCAAAAGGTATATAGAGACAAACATCATCTATAATGTTAAAACAAAGATGTCCCATCACATATTTCAAAATTGATATTCTGTAAAAATAGTGTTTTTACATGCTAAACATGTACTCTATCAATCATTTAGCACCAATGCACCATCGACATATAAACGGTTTATAATTTTTACATGCGAAAGCCGCTTGTGAGTTATGTTCATTAAGGTTGCATTATGTATTGTAATCCTTAAACATAAGAAAGAGAATTTTATCATTAAACAATAATAATCATAGTTGTCAGAATATCTTACAATTTTAAGAAACTGCAAAACAAAAACGATCCGGATCTTACATAAGATTTTTACAAGCTTAAGATCTTATAGGATCCCGACCTTAACTACGATCTTAAGATCTAATCCGATCCAATCTTAATTTTCTCGGATTACTAACTAAAAAACTACAAATTTGTGGGTTTTTTTTTTTTTTTTTTCTTTTTTCAATAAAGAACAAGTTAATCTTTTTAAGTATGTCATAATCATAATTTAGGGCAACATTTATATGAAACATTCATTGTATTTTGTGTTTATAATGTATAGTAATTTGTAGATTTGTATAATATTACAAAAGCTATTAAGAAGTAACATTAGAATAAGATCTTAAGATTTTGATCCGATTTTACGATCACGATATTACAAAGACAAAAACAACCTTTAGTAGGATCATCCCGATCTTGAAAACCTTCATAATAACTATAAATATAGGGTAGATAAATTAGTAAATTTGCATGAATTGGAAGTACTTTTATGTACCTTAGTGGTATCATTTTAATGAAGATCATTTCCGCATCCAATCCTGTGATAACGGAATGAAATTTTGCTATGTAATATACCATAGCATTTATATCTTGAATGTGCGCTAAATAAAACGTGGTGCAATAACATAGTGACAAAATGGTTAGTTACTTGGAAATAAAAGCTTTAGATGATATCGGAAGTAATGTCGTAATTTTCTTAGGCCAATGCTAGTGGTGACCATAATTTTGTGGTCACTCCCGCCACTTCAGTAGCCACTCATCTTTCTCTCCAATACTACACTCCAACCACAATTTGCTAATAGTGACCACAACGATGACCGTAACTATTTTTCTTTTTAAAATTATAATTTCATTCATAACTATATATATTTATTATAAATAAATAAACATCTAACATGAAAATGTTATCACCAAAATTTCGTATTATACAATAGAGTTATATATGAACACAAAACGCAGCTAAACTCTTTTAAAAACATCTAATAAGCCCATTTGTAGCCCAAACTCTTTTAACCCTAAGAGTTATATAAGAACACTTTACCCTAATCACAACACGCTTAGAAGTCTCCTCTTTCCTCCCAGATCACAAAACGCAGCCATGAACTGAACTCCATCCTATATCTCCATGACAACACTTCTTATAAATGGCCTCTATCTCTTAAATCACTACAAAACAAACGCATCACCCTTTCTTAGTTACATCTCAAACTTAAAACATAGTTATGACAAAGATGAAGGAGCACAAAGAGTAGTTAAAAAACAACACAAACCGAAGCAAATGTGGATCATCTTCAAGATCTCTATAAAGAGGTCTCGGTAGGTTTTGGTGTTTTCCATTTGGATGTTCAAGATCTATGATGAATCCGTGTTTAAATATTTATAAAGATTTTGATAATCGTATCTAACACAATTCGAGATCTTGTGTTTACGGTTTTTCCGTTTTATATGTTTGTTTTTTTTAATTTGATTAATGATTAATCGGTTAGCCAACGGCTAGAAAAAAGAAGAGAAAGTGTGCAATTGTTTCGGTTGGCTGACAAACCGAAACTTTGAAATAGTTGGGGTGTGATTCGGTTGAGGTGGGTTGTGCTAGGGGGAGGAACGCGGTTGGGTTGTTCGGTCGGTTGGGTTTGCAACACACCATTAGCATTGGCCTTATGAGTAATGCTATTTAGGCCTACAATTCATGCCTAAATGCAAGCCTAATGCATAAATTACTTGTACAATTATATTGTACATTTTTTCTCTTTAAATTTCCTCCAATCATTTTTTCAAATCTAGCAATCAAATCATTAAGCATAGTAGTAAGCATGCTAATTAGGCATAAAAATCATTTTTCTTTTCTTATATATGCTTGTTTTTTTTATTTTTTTAATTTGATTAATGATTAATCGGTTAGCAAACGGCTAGAAAAAGAAGAGAAAGTGTGCAATTGTTTCGGTTGGCTGACAAACCGAAACTTTGAAATGGTTGGGGTGTGATTCGGTTGGGGTGGGTTGTGCTAGGGGGAGGAACGCGGTTGGGTTGTTCGGTCGGTTGGGTTTGCAACACACCATTAGCATTGGCCTTATGAGTAATGCTATTTAGGCCTACAATTCATACCTAAATGCAAGCCTAATGCATAAATTACTTGTACAATTATATTGTACATTTTTCTCTTTAAATTTCCTCCAATCATTTTTCAAATCTAGCAATCAAATCATTAAGCATAGTAGTAAGCATGCTAATTAGGCATAAGAATCATTTTCTTTTCTTATATATCAAGCCCAAGAAACATACTTGTCATAACAGTTACATATGGAATTTCTCTCTATCATATTGTGACAACTCGTACTTTCAGGTCATTTCTCAAATTTACTATTCATCTCGGGAATTTACTATTCACCGATTGCTATTCAAAATTTTACTATTCACCGTTTTCGGAGTCGAAGTAATATTCTGAGAACGTATTTCAAAATTTACTATTCATGAAACACTATTCATTCCCGGAGAAAATCACTATTCAAGTTTCACTATTTCAACGTTTATCGTAAACTATGTTTACGAGTATCAAATTCGCGTAACCTTAATGGTTTAGCTGCGAATTCATGAATAATCATCAAGGACATTTCATATAGACTAGATCTAGTCTACACATCATTGGCATCATTATTGTCATATTAGTTCATGCATGGTTTTGCATTTTACGTTAAACGCATAACTTCTTATTAAATAAACGCTATCGCGTACTTAATTATTTTGAACAATTGATCCGATACTTCCAAAAATTATCCCGATATATTTTTATATTCATATTAAGATTATAAAAATAATATTATGAGTTTACCCAGTGTTTTAAATTTATTTTGTATATAAATTGTTATATTTATATAATTACGACGATTTTCGTAAAAACTACACGATAATTATTATTTCACTCAGTTTTTGTAAGAAATGTATTTTTATAATTTTTATGACTTCAATAAATTTTATTTTGACCCTTTAAAATTTATTTTTAGCTAACGCTACCCTAAATGCTCAAATGTGTTTACAAGTTACTACTTATCTTTAATTAACTTCACATCTACTTTACATTTATACTAAAAAAAAAACATTAAGTAATAATCACCCTTGTCGACACAAGGGGTGATTCACACTTTTCAATTACAAAATATCTTCCAACATAATCATATTATACTTTAACCAACACATACTTTTCATTATTGCAAAGTGTAAAAGATCAAAACATCTCTTCCTCTCTTCCTCTCTTCTCCCTAGAACCGGCCACCCTTAAAAATAAGAAGGAGATCACAAAATTTTTCAAGACAAGTTAATTTACAATCTAGTTACACTCTTAGTTAAGGTTTTGAAATAAAAACCTAGGGTGTTAGGATTAACCTTGTTCATTTAACCTCATCAAGTTACTAGTAAGCATCTCATGTTCATGTTCATGTTCATCTTTCATATTTATTTTATGTTCACTTCATCATATTTAAGAAAAACATGCAAGTCATATTGATGTTTATACCCCTTTTTATTGTTTTTAAGAGTTATAAGTATATATTTATCATCCTATAATTACTCCTTGAAACATATCACTTTTGGTGATGTCTAGGAACCCATGACACCCTAAGAAGGTGTATGGTAGAATTAGAATAGCTTCAGAGTTGGTTTGAAATGGTTGGAATAGGTTTGGCGCGAGAAAAAGTCAATTTCGACAAGTTTACTTAAGGGTCTGTCCATATTTTTGAATTCTGGAATTTTCGACAGTAGGTAAAAATTTTTGGCCTAGATATTTAGAAAATATACTTTAAAACGAAAACGTGGTCGCTTGAATGGGTTAAAACGGAGTTATAACGAAGAAGATATGAATTTTCAAGTTTGACGATCTAAAACTATAAAATCGAAAATTCAGCATGTTACGTCCACTTTATGCGAGTCAAAATGAGGCTTAGGCGTTATGAAATGTGTCGACTTATCAAAAATATATTATTATACTTTAATACGAAGCTAAGGACATATAAAACGGACTTGTAACGATTAAATTACACGCGTTTACATAAAGTTGCCGTAACTATATTAAATAAGCAAAACTTATATATTTCTATTAGACAAATATTACGGCCACAAATGACCATGTTGGGGGTCATTTTTAACATTGATGTAGTACTTTTTATAACATGATGTCTTCTAGTAAAAGTAAGTTCGCCTAGCATATTTTCCAAAATGTCCAACCGTTCGTCAAGCGGAGTTGTAACGAATAATATACGGTCACTTATACTTTGTCAAAAACCACCCTTAAACAATATTTTGGACACAAGTACCATACTTTACCTATATTTTTCTCCAAGATCGAGACCTCTAGGATGAAAACTTAAATGCTAAAACTTTGAGATAATGATACAAGCTTCCCAAAACCGTTGAGTTCGTTTCCTAACACTCGACGTGCACCATTTTACGACTAGCTTTTCAAGGCTACTTAGTCACTTTCAGAAATTTTCAAAGACATTATTTTACTGACGAAAAGTTATAATTTCATAATAAATCACTAAATGATTATCGAGGATATCATTTCAACGTAAATACATGTAAAATAATTTAAGAATGGTCAAGACGTTATAAGATTATTTTTTTTTAACGATAAGTATTATTTTCAAAAATTCACAAGTGGTATAGATATCATACTAATTGCATGCATAACATTAAATCATAACTTATTACATATCATATCATTTATAGTAGGTCACGGTTAGAGGTTGTGCCTCATTTCAGTGTATCCACTTTTGTCATCATAATCACTGCAATAGGTGAGTTTTCATAGCCCTGATTTATTCAAGTTTTTACTTTATTTCAAACCTACGGGGGAGAATACATTGCACATCATTTTTATTACGATACCAAGTATATCAAATTCATTACATTGCTTAAGTTACCTCATTGCCAGTTAAATGTCCCCACTCCATAAACATGAACCGTTAATTCCGAAAGAAGCCAGGGTGAGTGGATAGATCTATCGAGGGTGACTCCTCCATCCGGGTTGGTGGTCCCAACTGGTCAAACGGATGCATTTCATTTCATTATCATTATTTGAGTTGTTTGGCAAAACACTCTGTTGGGGCGAACATCAGTCAAGCTTCGGTGTCATGTGCTTAAGCAATTGTACCATTTTTGTGACATATTTGTCATACATAATTTATACTTGTGGTAGTCGTATTAAACATTTACATAAACTCTATGAACTCACTCAACCATTGTGTTGACACTTTTAGAAATGTATTTTCAGGTATCTAAGGCATACACATCATGGCATACATAAGGACTTATCATAGAGTCGCGGTGACGACGTCTCACATGGATTTTATGCACTTTAAAACATCGTTTGGATTGTATTAAATTTATTTCCGTACATAGTGACTTTCATTTGTGACCTATACTTTGTAAACTCGATTGTTTTATTAAATCAAGCGATGTGTTTTCCAAACGACACTTTAGGTCGTTCAATATAACTTGGACGTGATGCTATGACAATCGATCCTTTGAATTCCATTCACGCAAAAATGTAATTTGGGGTGTGACAGATTGGCATCAGAGCTTCGGTTATAGAGAACTAGGTTGCATCATTGACCCTAGACTTATACTACATCATCATAGCATCTCATCATTTCATCGTAAGTGCATATTCACTTTACATGCGGTTTATACGTACATTTTTCGAGTTATTTACTTTCATTTCAAATCGATTGTCACATGGATGCCTTCAAATACCCATTCCATAATCCTTTCTTTAGACTCCAATGTGGAGAATGTTTTATCATTCCCTATCACAATTTTAATATCAGTTGACTCATCACCGATAACGTCGAATGCCGAGACAAAACCTTTAAGTAGGGCAAAGTCACTCTCACTCCTTTGTTTCACCACTAACATGTCGAGTTACACACTATTCACACATTAAGTCACTAAACTATCATACATTTGTAGCACTTACGACATCTCATAACCCATTTCTTGGAATCAAGTCGATCATTTTGAAAAATAACCTCAAATTTATAAATGGGAAAATGACCAAGGAGGTTTTAATAACAACGACCAAAACGTAACACTAACCAGCACCAACAATGAATAGAAGACAAGAAGTCGCGGTCTATGTTGCTACACCAACAAGGAAGAGCTTAAGCGGAAACTTACCACGATGCCACCAATGCATGCTACATCATGATGGTCCATGTGGTATATGCTTTATTTGTCACAAAGTGGGACACCTTACCAAGGGCGCAAAGGAAAAGGATATATTGGAACACGCCCATTATGTAATCGATGTAAGTTTCACCACTCGTGTCGCTTGCCACGCGGTGCGGAAGTGCCAAAAATCGGGACACCTAGCCGGGGATTGTAGAGGTAAAGCCGTGATCGCATGCTTCGGATGTGGGGAGCAAGACACTCTCGGAATCAATGTCCTCAAAACCAAGGTCAACAAGTTGAATGTGCTCTTGGGAAAGCATACATGGTAAAGGAGAGGCTCAACGAGTTTCAACAATGCGGAAGGCGAAGAAGTTCGGAAACTAACGGTCTTATTTTTCTTATGTACTATGTCGTACTAAGTTTATGTCTTCCATCGTATCCGTATCTTTATAACTTAAGATGTAATATTGTTTGATAAACCACTCGTTGTAAGATATTCTCATCTATCGTACTTTATTTATTTTCCGATTTGTTATTACTTACGAAATTTTAATTCCTTTTACTTTAACTACCATTTTAAAGCGACACGGTTTAAATCTTTGTAAACATTGAGAGTTATAACAACTAAACCGAGATGTCATTATCGTTCCTTAATTATACATAGCCTAGCTAACTATGTCTAATTCTAGAGGATCATGTTATGTTGGGAGCGACTATTTATAAATCTTAGTGCAAGCAAAATTTTCACATATTCCAAGTCAAAGTGTTACTCGGGAGATTCACCCAATATTTTCTTGACTATGATGTTTTATACACCTCGATCATAAATAACCGAAGCACTTCCTCATGTCTTCTCTCTCGTTATTCATATTTCGTTAAATAATATTATGAGTTTACCCAATTGTGTTTTAAATTTATTTTGTATATAAATTGTTATATTTATATAATTACGACGGTTTTCGTAAAACTACACGATAATTATTATTTCACCCGCTTTTGTAAGAAATGTATTTTTATAATTTTTATGACTTCAATAAATTTTATTTTGACCCTTTAAAATTTATTTTTAGCTAACGCTACCCTAAATGCTCAAATGTGTTTACAAGTTACTACTTATCTTTAATTAACTTCACATCTACTTTACATTTATACTAAAAAAAAAAAAAAAAAAAAGTAATAATCATAATCTTTGTCGACACAAGGGTGATTCACACTTTTCATTTACAAAATATCTTCCAACATAATCATATTATACTTTAACCAACACATACTTTTCATTATTGCAAAGTGTAAAAGATCAAAACATCTCTTCCTCTCTTCTCCTAGAACCGCCACCCTCAAAAATAAGAAGGAGATCACAAAATTTTTCAAGACAAGTTAATTTACAATCTAGTTACACTCTTAGTTAAGGTTTTGAAATAAAAACCTAGGGTGTTAGGATTAACCTTGTTCATTTAACTTCATCAAGTTACTAGTAAGCATCTCATGTTCATGTTCATCTTTCATATTTATTTTATGTTCATTTCATGATATTTAAGAAAAACATGCAAGTCATATTGATGTTTATACCACTTTTTATTGTTTTTAAGAGTTATAAGTATATATTTATCATCCTATAACTACTCCTTGAAACATATCACTTTTGGTGATGTCTAGGAACTCATGACACCCTAAGAAGTTGTATGGTATAATTAGAATAGCTTCGGAGTTGGTTTGAATTGGTTGGAATAGGTTTGGCGCGAGAAAAACTCAATTTCGACAAGTTTACTTAAGGGTCTGTCCATATTTTTGAATTCTGGAATTTTCTACAGTAGGTAAAAAATTTTGGCCTAAATATTTAGAAAATATACTTTAAAACGAAAACGTGGTCGCTTGAATGGGTTAAAACGGAGTTATAACGAAGAAGATATGAATTTTTCAAGTTTGACGACGAAAACTATAAAAATCAGAAAATTCAGCTTGTTACGTTCACTTTGTACGAGTCAAAAATGAGGCTTAGGCATTATGAAATGTGTCGACTTATCAAAAATATATTAGTATACTTTAATACGAAGCTAAGGACATATAAAACGTAGAAAACGGACTTCTAACGATTAAATTACACGCGTTTACATAAAGTTGCCTTAACTATATTAAATAAGCAAAACTTATATATTTCTATTAGACAAATATTACGGCCACAAATGACTATGTTGAGGGTCGTTTTTAACATTGATGTAGTACTTTTTATAACGTGATGTCTTCTAGTAAAAGTAATTTCGCCTAGCATATTTTCCAAAATGTCAAACCGTTCGTCAAGCGGAGTTGTAACGAATAATATACGGTCACTTAAACTTTGCCGAAAACCACCCTTAAACAATATTTTTGACACAATTACCATACTTTACCTATATTTTTCTCCAAGATCGAGAACTCTAGGATGAAAACTTAAATGCTAAAACTTTGAGATAATGATACAAGCTTCCCAAAACCGTTGAGTTCGTTTCCTAACACTCGACGTGCACCATTTTACGACTAGCTTTTCAAGGCTACTTAGTCACTTTCATGAAATTTTCAAAGACATTATTTTACGACGAAAAGTTATAATTTCATAATAAATCACTAAATGATTATCGTAGGATATCATTTCAACGTAAATACATGTAAAATAATTTAAGAATGGTCAAGACGTTATAAGATTATTTTTTTTGACGATAAGTATTATTTTCAAAAATTCACAAGTGGTTAGATATCATACGAATTGCATGCATAACATTACATCATAACTTATTACATATCATATCATTCATAATAGGTCACGGTTAGAGGTTGTGCCTCATTTCAGTGTATCCACTTTTGTCATCATAATCATTGCAACAGGTGAGTTTTCATAGCCCCGATTTATTCAAGTTTTTACTTTATTTCAAACCTACGGAAGCGAGTGATGAAGAACTCATAAAAGAGTTGAAACTAGATCATTACAATATAACTTTAATCGCCATTTCGATTATAAGATAAGTTTTTGCACAGGGCGTCCTGTAGCCCTGCTACGATACTGCCCTAAAACATATTTATATTACTTATAAATGAGCAAACAATCATTAAAATAAGCAATTTCTAACACCTCCTTGACTTAAATCAGTTGCACATTCTTTATTTTGGTGGTCATTGTTTAAAGAAATGCATGGTACAATGAGTTGACATGTTCAATTCTAGATTTCAAAAGTTTTACAATATATAAACAAATCATGTATTCTAATTTTTACATACAAAAAGGGACTCTCAATAAAAAGGAAAAAGTCCGGACTCTATCTTGGTATAGAAAAAGTTTCGAAGTCTATGTTAGAAAAATAAAATTTAAAATGTAATA
Organism: Chrysanthemum lavandulifolium; assembly: GCA_022545495.1. NCBI lineage: Eukaryota > Viridiplantae > Streptophyta > Magnoliopsida > Asterales > Asteraceae > Chrysanthemum > Chrysanthemum lavandulifolium. The sequence continues at coordinate 22,999,233 of CM040244.1, read as the reverse complement.
TAGCTTTTAATCAGAGTTATGCGCCAATATATATTTTGTTTCAAAAACAAAATCTAAGAGTTAATATGGCTTTTCCAAGAAATTATTTGTGTATTCATTAAATACTTTATTTAATGAAGACACAATGGTAACTTGAAAACATTATACTAGCTTTAAAACGTATAACTAATATTATATCAGTAAACAACAAATTGTTTATGTAGTCTGTGGGAAAAAGGTTGAAATGGTTAAAAAGGTGAAATAGTTTATGGATTGTTTATCTTTTCAAGCTACTCATATATTTTAATTAATAGCCGGTTAGGGTTTTCTAATGGTAAAAAGGCTTGTAATTTTCACTTTAAAATATGTAGCGTTTCAAGTTTAATTTCTGATAGGTGTAAACAATTTTGAAGTGGCAATGCCAACCTCCTGAAAATGAAAGGTTTTACCTAGTTTGAATCTGTGTGACGATGGATTCAAACCCATGAATTAGTCGCTAAAAATTCGGAAACCATGGGCACCAAAATATATATGGCATATACTTGCCTGGCCATCATCGACCATTTATCTTTCAAGGTTACTCGAATAAGGATACATGTTTGTGTGCATATGAAGTATGTTAAATATCACTTTTCTAACATGATGATATCGCTGGATTTATTAAAGAGCCCCGACAAGAAGCTAAGAGTCAAAAAAGAAACACTTACATAATAGTCACAAAGGACATTTAAGCCAACCTAACCAATCTAAATTTCTCTTAGCTCTAACACTACACCAAACATAAGAATGATAAACAAGAGATGATTTGTAGTTTCGACCCTACATACAAAGCGCAAACAATTGAAGGTACATACACCCTAAGAGACATATTAAACTTTGTCGGAAGCTTATCTAAAGCTATGCGCCACGCCAAAATATTTACTTTGATAGGAACAAGTTTAACCCATCTAGTAGTAGACCCGTCCACCAAACATAACCCCTCGTCAATGAACCTCCTGGCCGAAGCAACCGAGAATGAACATGCGCCATCTAGACTCCACAACCATCTATCATTCTCTTGATAAAATTCGAAATTATTCATCTTGTTGGTTAACTCTTCGAGTTGCTCACCATCTATACCCCCTAGGAGTTCTTCTAAAGCCAAACAGTAACCCTTTTTGAACTTTAGATCGAACAGTAGATTCTTTATTCTCCTCTATAGCGAACAAGCGAGGATAAATCACTTTCAACATACCATTTCCCATCCAGTTCTCTAACCAAAAATAAGAATCATTACCATTTCCCACCTTTTTATTCAGAGACGCATACGCATCCACACCTTTATCTTTAAGCTGAAACATGCTACGAATATAGTCAAGCCAAACAGATGACTTACCCCTTAAATGTCCCGATCCAAGTAACCACTAGACCCATGGATAGCTTTAATTACCGATACCCACAAAGCTTCAGGATGAGATTTGAATCTCCAAATCCATTTAAAAGAAAAGAACGATTCATAGCAAAAAACTAGACATACCTAAACCACCAACGTCTTTACTTGCTACAACTTTTTCCCGCTAAACCAAGCTGCTTTTGCGATCATCGGGATCCACGCCTCGAAGAAAACAACTTCTATGATTCAAGACGTTTATGAACTCCCATCGAACTTTGAATAATGAAAAATAAAACAAAGGAATGGTGCTCAAAACCGATTTGGTAAGAGTAAATCTATCACCAATTGACAAAGTCTTCGTCTTCCATTTGGACATTCTCGCCACCACTTTATCAATAATAAAATCCCATGAATGAATGCGAGCCATATTACTACCCACCATCACCCCGAGATATTTGAAAGGAAGTTTAGAAGCATCACAACCAATTAAGGTCGCACCTCTAGAAACCTCAACAAACTCAACACCACCGACTCCTATAAGATTACATTTGTGGATATTAATCCGAAGACCCAAGGCAAGATAAAAACATTGCAAAATACAAACCATGTGACGTAAATTCTCTTCTTTCCACTCCCCAATAAACATTGCATCATCAGCATAAAACAAATGAGATATGTGGGACGACTCAAAAGAGCCAACTTGGATTCCTTTAAAGAAACCAGTTTCCATGGCACGAACGAACGAGATATGTAAAGATTCCATCACTAAAAGAAATAAAAAAGGGGAAAGCGGATCTCCTTGGCGCAAACCTTGCTGAAAACTAAATTCTTGAGTAGGACTCTCGTTAACTAGCAATCAAGCGATAGATGAATTAAGACAACCCTTTATCCAGCCCCTCTAAGTATCACCGAACCCAAACCGACACATAATCATATCAAGAAAATCCCACAGCACTGAATCATAAACTTTTTCGAAATCTACTTTAAATATCATAGCCTTCTTCTTCTTCTTCTGATTGCACCAATGAATCACCTCACTAAGAATCATAGGACCATCAAGAATTTGCCGACCACGAATAAAAGCCGATTGCTCCTTACTAACCAAACAATCAATAACCAAGCATGGTCTACTCGCAAGAATCTTTCCCACAATTTTATGTTGGCAGCCAATTAAACTGATAGGGCGAAAGTCCTTCACAAATTTAGCATCATTAACTTTAGGAATCAAAGCGATAAAGGACGAATTGCATCCTATGTGGGATTTGAATGGTTTTTATTAAAGAAAGAATGCATTATTAGTAATCTAATCCAAAATGTTGATCGTGTATCTCTTGAAGAAATGATGATACTAAGTGGAATGCAAATCCCCAAAAAGAATTGTTTGTATCCGTTACATTCAAAATAGTGGATGTTAGCTATCACTAATTCACTACACTGTAGTATATTAGCTACCGACATTGCTTATCGATGACAAGTGTAGGATTAAAGATTGCAGTTTTCATCCGAAAGTATTAAGGCAAAATTATAATAACGATACTTGCATTTTCGCTATTGTAGTTGAATTACCCTATATTATATATACAACTTATAATGTAGGAAGAATCTCTTTCCTTTTAATCTTAATTTACAAGTTATAATACTTATTATACAATACACAAAGCACAAATAAAACTAAAAAAAAACTACTCATTTAATACAATTAACACACCATTAAAAATGCTTTTTCACCAAAAAAGTACAACTATTCAACCTCAATTTACAATCTAATGAAGCTATCTTCTATACTACATATAATAGAGGGATTACTCTCTCTCCAAATTTTAAGACTTATAAGAAAATAAGCATAATGTACAACACTTTAATGCACATAATTTTCAGACGTACAAGACAAAAAGCATAGCATACACCACTTTAATGCACATATTAAAAAAAACAAAACACCACAATAATGCTATTTAATATAGTCAATTAATACTGCTCAATAAATACAGTTATTAAAATACGTCTTACATAAGAAATACAAATTCTCAAGCATGTTGTACAACCAGATTAAATACAATTCCTGCATTAAATATCATTAATACAAATAATAAAACACATTATACAAATATTCAAGCCCGAACGGGCAATGGGCCAAATGGTTTTGAGCCCGAACGGGCGCAAGCTAAACAGGCACGAGCTAAACGAAATTCTTGAAATCCGAAAATCTATTATAAAAAAACATAATAAACTAAAATACATGATTCACCGGAAAATTTATTTCAGAGTACCCGCCGCCGCAACACTCTGGAATCCTGCATTAATTGTCATAAATACAAATAATAAAGCACATTATACAAATTTGTTTAATGATTGATTATGGGTCCCGTCGCCGAATGTTGTTTACCGAACGTTGCTCGAAGGCAAATTGAATTGAATTTGACCTTTTCCTTTTGAATGGTAAGATTAAAACGCTATGAGAAAAACATGTGTTTGATGTTGCTTATTAAAAGAACCAATAGAAAAAAAAAAATCAAATAAACAACAAATTTGTAAGGCTAGTGTAAACAATCACAAAAGTTGTATATGTATTATATGTATTTGGTTGTGCAATAAGTGTTCTATATGTATATGTATTTGGTTGTGTAATAAAAGAACAAAAGTCCATTGTAGTCTAGTGGTTTAAATATTTTGCCATTACATAGGAGACTCGGGTTCGAATCTTGCCACTACATATTTTTTCTAACACAATTAGCAAGTGTTGAATCTTAAAATTTTATGCCTTTCGTAAATAGAATGTCCCAAATGCTTTATATAGTAGTATAAATATAGATATTCAAGCCCGAACGGTCAACGTGCAAAATGGGCTTAAGCCCGAACTAGCTTGGGCCAAACGGGCACAGGCTAAACGAAATTCTTGATATACGTAAATTTATTGTCATAACAAAAAATTAAACTAAAATACATCATTCGCAGGGAAAATTTATTTCAGAGTATCTGTCGCCGCAACGCGCAGGTACCCTGCTAGTATTAACTACCGAACCGACATTGCTTATTGCTGACAAGTGCGGGGTTAAAGACCGTATATCTCATCCGAATGTATCAAGGCAGAATTGCAACAATGATACTTGCATTTTTTGTATTTTTTGTATTGTATACGATACTTACTTTCATTTATAACTGTTTTTATAAATTGAATCATTGAGACAGACGACATCGAGTTTGGAGATGATTTGTACATTTCACAAAAAGATTGATACACTTAAATTTATTGTGTTTGGACATTTATACCCTTACAGGGTGAAAATGTAATGGTATTTGTGAAGGTATAAATGTCCAAACACAATAAATTTGAGTATACCAATCATTTTGTGGAGTGTGTAATCACCTCCCGTATGAAATGAAGTAATTCAAGCATTCGAGGAAACTCAATTTCAATCATTGTGTTTAGTGCATTTGATGACGGGCTTAATGATACCGAGTATGTGATGGGTGATATGTGTCACACCCTCAAATTACCTGTTTTGCGGCGGAATGGAATTCCTGGGGATTGACTGTCATAGCATCACAGTCACAGTTATATTGAACGACCTAAAGTGTCGTTTGGAAAACACATCGTTTGATTTAATAAAACAATCAGAGTTTACAAAGTATAGGTCCCAAATGAAAGTCACTATGTACGGAAATAAATTTAATACAATCCAAACGATGTTTTAAAGTGCATAAAATCCATGTGAGACGCGTCGTCACCGCGACTCTATGATAAGTCCTTATGTATGCCATGATGTGTATGCCTTAGATACACGAAAATACATTTCTAAAAGTGTCAACACAATGGTTGAGTGAGTTCATAGAGTTTATGTAAATGTTTAATACGACTACCACAAGTATAAATTATTTATGACAAATATGTCACAAAAATGGTACAATTGCTTAAGCATATGACACCGAAGCTTGACTGATGTTCGCCCCAACAGAGTGTTTTTCCAAACAACTCAAATAATGATAATGAAATGAAATGCATCCGTTTGACCAGTTGGGACCACCAACCCGGATGGTGGAGTCACCCTCGATAGATCTATCCACTCACCCTGGCTTATTTCGTGAATTAACGGTTCATGTTTATGAAATGGGGACATTTAACTGGCAATGAGGTAACTTAAGCAATGTAATGAATTTGATATACTTGGTATCGTAATAAAAATGATGTGCAATGTATTCTCATATTCGCATGAAAAAACCAGCTGAAAGGAAGTTTGTCTAGAAGTGCCAATAATGTGGTGGTTCCCTTTTTGTACTTTATGAACCATTTCAATGAACACAGAACTTAGATGTACTCGACTATAACAAGGCTTGTGGTCTACATTCCTACCGGAAGGTGCTTTAATGTGCACGTCATTTATGTTTACAAACAATATAAGTGAAATCTATGGATATATGTGATGATACATCTACGCGTTCACTCTCTTGTATAATAAGCATCTCTAATCCACCTATTCTAACTTACAAGTTATTAAAATTTAATCTTAAACGGTGTGTTTTATGTATTATCTATTCTTTTGGTAGAATTACCGAAAAGCAATGTTGCAAAAATCGGGAAAAAAATCGGCTTGGTCGAAGTCAACCAGTAATCGAACTAATCGGTCAAAATTGGACTAGCCGGTCATAACTCGACTAATTGGTCAAATCGTCCTAATTAGTCAACTTAGGTCAATTTTAAATTATAAAATAAATGGTGTCACTAGTGGAAGCATTTGTGCTTGGATATCTATGAAGAGGGTATTTTGGCCTTTTATTTAATTTGAAGATCGGTTTTCACTCTCACGCGCAATGGATTGCATAATCAAAATCGGTGCCTTTTATTGATGTTTGAAAACATAGTACACTTGAAAATCAGTTAAGTACTCTAGTTTGGCTTAATTAATATGTTTATATTATTGTTTATTTGAATTTTTAGCTATGTGATATTTGAGCTATTTGAACTTTAAAGTACTTGAAGTATTATGTGAATGTCATACAAGTAATTTCGAGATTTACAAATATTCTAATCCAATTAATCCTGCCTAGGCCAATTACTAGCTACAAAGTTGCTGGCCGCCCGACTAGTGATTAGCGATTTTTGCAACGTTTCCGAAAAGAATACCTTAGCTGATGAGATGAGCCATTAAGAAATCATTCCAAACATCAATTGGACCAGGTAAACACCAATGCAGACAATCATTAATCCCCTTCATCCATTGATTACCCCAATGGCTTCCTGGATGTCCATCTGCCCTCATTGCCATAGCCATTGTAATATCCATCACTTTAAATCTTTTCTTCTTCCCTAAACACTCTTTTGTTGCCCTTTCAATCTCTTCGGTTTGCATCCCACTAATTTCCCTATTAAACTCACTTGATTCAACTTCAAATTCCTGTAATGGCTTTGTTCTCTTGCAATTCCCGCCATTATTCCACGATCCATTTTCAAAATGGGCAGGTGAAAATGTCCTTAAGATTGTCGTTAAAGGCTTGCATTCTTTGCATTCGTTGATGTATCTTAGAGCAGCCCGAAAAGACATTCTCATGGCTGATGTCATGTTAAGATTGGTGATGTTGGGTTCATTGCAATAAACACACCCAATCTTGATGTTGTTTTGGTATATATGAACCGGTCTAAAGAACCAATGCCCGTCTGAAATGATGGCATAGTCTAGGGTTGGGAGTTGGCGGGCCCAATTGTCATCGACTTTGTCGAGGTTTAGGTTAAACAAACCCGAGTTGGATCCATTTACAACAAGTTCATCTGCGGCTACAAGGTATCTAGACCAAAGGGTTAGTAAAGTGAAGTCATGGTTAGGAAATGCCATGTTGGGAACCTATCATCCGAATCATTATGTATGTTTACTGGGGCTTCCTCCCGCATTTAAAATACGTAATATTTAACAACAATAGTTCGCAGTTAATGTTAACTATAATGAAGTTTTGATTAAAGCCGGAAATGATCCGGTGTGAGAAAAAATAATGGAATTGCATATATATCCCTTCAAAGTTTATAATTGCATATATATCCAACCAACATAATTGCATATATATACTTCCAAAACCTTAAAATTTTCAAATATATCCAAATGATTTTTTAAATATATTTAATAGAAAAAATGTATAATAATTATAATTAATATATATAATGATGACTATACTCTTCTTTAGTTATTATTTTTTACAATTACAAAATTTAATTTTTCAAATTTGAAGGTAAAATGGTCATTTTACATGGCAAAATAGTCATGAAATATACATAATGATCGAAATTTGAAAGTTCAATACATACATAAGAAAAAATAGTTAACTACCCTAATCACATCATCAAAGTTTAACCCACGGTCATTTGCCCTTGATTCTAATACTACGATTAATATATAAATAACAATACGGACAAAAAATTTTAAATGGCCAGTCGCGAATTGTTCACTTTTCTAGACAAAAAACATGACTTCTCAAAATAGATAAAGCGACTTGGGCGACTAGTCATTCAAATAAAATGTCATCCTCAAATTAGCCCAAAGTACAATCAAGGAACACTTATCAACATTTTATTTATGCGGATTGTGAGAAGATCGAAGTAGTATAAAGAGTTAGATTGGCAACAATTGCTATGGAATCCATAACAAATTAGGCTTCCATGATGGTTTTATTTTCTATCGCTCAAGTTCAGATTATCTTGCATATTGCACTTCAATAATGTCTCGATCGAGTTCGGGTATTATACAACTTGTATTCGAGTTTAGTCTGCTGCAAGTCTTGTCGGCAGTTTATTCAAGTTCTGATTGGATTACTGCGCAAGTGACAATTCTGAGTTTTGTGGTATATGTGTTGTAAGTAGTAGTTATCTCAAAAGGTTGGCTCGGGGTTCATGGGACACTTTTGTTTTTGTGGCCCTTCCTTTTTGTTTTTGTTGGGTTCGATAAATACCCAAGCCCTTAAACTAGGATTTGAATAGAAAATAACCTAAGTGTTTAATCCGTTAAACACTGTCAGTCATGAGTGCATAGACTCTCGGTGAGCCATCTTCGAGATACTCGATGCGAGGCTGAAAAGCCTCTCCGCTCGCAAGGCGGAACTTAATGGGTGAAGACTAAGTCAGAAGAAGATGGTGGATTCGGTGGTGATGACAATAACTCACTGAATCCCTAAGACTCCTCTCAGCTATGTAGAAGAAGACAAGCGGAAGGAAGGGCGAAGGCTTTAAAGGCGAAGAATGAGCGGGACTAGGCGGGAAAAGTTTACCGGATATAACTATGTCCCTATCTACTAAAAGCCATATCTTCCCATTTATAGTAGCGGCGATACTAAAGGATCTCTCATTTGGAAAGAAGCTTCGCCACGACTACATATAGCAAAGCAAGCGATGTCGAATATATCTATATTACGTGATTAGTATGATCAATGTTTTTGTCTTCTAGGATAAAGTTAAATATCATACTTGTATAAATAGCATATGAGAATGAGTGAAAAGTTTTAAACTTGTGAATTGTAAAAATACACATACACACAAACCAACTTTTCACTCTTCCATCTAACTTTATCCTTGAGCTAGCTCGGTGGGTTCTAAGAGTTGTGCTCGGACTTTGAGCTTGAGAGAAGTCACCCAAACTTTGTTATTTCAATCCCAGTACTATTCATAAGTACTTGGGTAGCGTATTCTTTGATTTATTTCTAATAAGAATATGGCGTTGAAAATTACATTGTGTGTTTACTTACATTACTTTTAGTCATTATTCAACATTAAATTGTTTTAAGTACTTGATAGTTTTTTTAAAGCGATAGTGAATAGGTAACTTTGTTTCTGGTTGGTCCTGCTTTTAGTTAATTGTCTTGTTTAGCTAAAGTGGGGTGCCATATATTGTGTGGGGTGTCATATATTGTATTTGTTTTCTCTTGTTGTTCTATTGCATTGTTGCCTTTTTAAAAGAAAAAACAATCTATTTGAGCAATTTGGGCGGTTTGAAAAATGCGTTACAAAAAATTACCCAAACGGCCAAAAATATAATTGTTTTGTCTTGTTGTTCTATTGCATTGTTGCCTTTCTATTTTTTTTTTATTTGAAGCGACTTGAGCGATTTGAAAAAATACCTTACAAAAAGTACCCAAAAGGCCAAATTATATTCGAGGGACACTTGTCAACGAGCGACTTGAAAAATCATTTTTTTCTAGAAAAGATGAACCATTTGAACGACTTGATCGTTTAGAATTTGCTCTTTATTTATTTTTTCTTTTCTTTTCTAAGAAGGGTGGTTCCTGGAGACTACATTCCTACCTCTTATAACAAAGAATAGTACTAGAATATACTATACTCGTAAAATGTTTAACAGTGTGATACTTTGATATACATATATAGTATCAACTAAAGTTAAAATATTTTGGTGCAAATGAAGGAAATCATTTGTTTTATATATGCTTCTTCTTTTATGGAAAGGCGTTTGTTTTCTACTTATTTTTGTAATGAGAGGTGAACTTGAATACTCTCTTCTTAACAAGATATTGCTATTGTTTACCTGGTTGTAACTTATTTTAACGCTGCATTCTTGAGTAGCATACATTTGAGGAGCTATTTCTTTGAAAAAAACCAATATACGTTGTAAACGAACCTAATATTTTATGGCAGCTTATTTATATAGAAAATAAGTGTAAGATCACATATGCATCTATAAAGCCGGTACATCACAAACACACTTATAATTGCACTAATTTTATGCATCGACTGTTACCATATTTTAACATTTTTCAAGAATTAATACAATTAGAAGATAACCAGATTCAAGTTTTATTATACTACTTAATTTAAGTAGTGACATTCTTTGGAAAATGAGATTAAATAATACAATTTTCCTTATAACCAGCAACATGTCATATGCTCAAAATTGTGTCTAGTGCATGAAATATAAGCTTCACAAGGTGGTGCTAAATTTGATAATTACATTGTCAAGACTTAGAGGATATGGGTAGGGTGAGCAAACCAAACCGAGAAAAACCGAGCCGAACAGAAAACCGAACCCAAAAACCGACCGAAACTAAAAAGTAAAACCGATGGTTTCGGTTTTACTTCGAAACTGAAATTGCGGTTCGGTTTTGGTTTCGTTCAAACAAGCGCAAAAACCGAACCGAACCAGAACGGTTTTATTATATAATAATATATAATTAATATAATATGATTAAATAACTAAATAAATCAAATTTATAAATTCATATTCATTTTGTGAGTGGATTTATAATATATTTATCTTAACGTTTATATTTATATGTGTGTTTGTAGTGTCGCGTGTTTTATGTGAATATATCAATAAGTGTTCGATAATGATTATACTACGTGTATGTTCACTTGTATTGTATGTCTCATTTATATGTTTGTAATTGTAGAATTATGTAATAATCATTATTATGCTTAAATTGAAAAAAAAAAATTAAAGAAGAATAACTAATTTTGTACGTAAAGTTTGTTGGTATAATTTGGCCAAACCCAAATATTAACGGTTAGAAATAGAAAAACCGAACGAAACCGATAACAAACCGGAAAAACCGAACCACTAAAACCGAGCAGTTCACGGTTTTGGGTTTACAAAAACCGAACATTGTGGTTCGGTTCGGTTTCTTAAAACCGATCCAAACCGAACCGTGCACCCCTAGATATGGGTACACAAATTTCCTAAGGATATGTATCAATGATCACCTTAGGTTCTAATTCAATTCCTATATTTTGTTTTGATTAACTTTGAATATGAAAATGATATAAGCATACTTATGGATGAGTAATAAGTATATTGATATGTACATTGACTACAAATGAATATGTGAATCACCTTGGACAAGAGACAAATCAAGGAATCCATGATTTCTCGGCCCGAGTCACCGATAAATCCCATCCTCTTCCTCTAACGATCCTCAAAAACTTGCCTGGATCAAACCTTGGAAGCTCACACTCATTCGGCTTCCATCTCCGATTCAAGAAATCAGTATCCTCTCTCCATGCTTGAAGCAATTCTTCCAATCAGGCATTGTTGGACAACTCAAATTTGTATATGCCATCAATGATTCCCCATATGGTTTCGTGCCCATTCACCCTCTGATAACCGACACTCACCCATTATTCCATCATCTATAAAGAAAACCCATGTTAGTTATCATGAAATGATTGTTTAAAAATATGGATAACTGTTAATGAAAGAACTGAATACCCTTGGGAAATTTAAAAAGTGCATGTTTGTCGTTGGTTTTAAAAGGGTTTGAAGAGTAGAAGACGATGAAAGTGGAGAATATAGATAGAGCAAATGAGGACCAAAAGAAACGTAGTTTAACATGTGCAAGAAAATCCTTCATCTTTTGGTTATGGTTTAGACTAGAGCATGAGACTATATAAGCTCCTAAAATATAGGTTCAATTCAAGTGTCGGTTAATATAAAGAATTCATTTTATTTTTGTGAGTACGTATCATGTGCAAGTGAAGATTATCGAGAAAGCAAAAGAGGATCAAAAGATGTGTAGTTTAACATCTCCAAGAAATATGTTCATGTTTTGCTTATGGTTTAGCACTATGTGATCCTAAAAAGTAGGGTTAAATAAATGTCAATTAATATGGAGTAAAATGAAATATTTTTTAGAAAGGCAGTAATATATAAAATAGGAACACTAAAAACGATACAAAAAAACGCATTCTTACTCTCCAAACAAGACGATTGAAGAGAAAGGAACTCGAACAAAGAAAATGAAACAAAATCCAAAAATACACTGCGAGACATACAAAATAAAACCAATCACAACAAGGGACCACAACACTCCAAACCACCGAAGTAAATAAATCATACCACACGTGATAGAATGTCATATGACAAAATCAAAATGAAGCATGGACCACTTGCTTGGAAGCCATAGATCATATGACAAAATCAAAATGAAGCATGGACCACTTGCTTGGAAGCCATAGATGTGCAAAGGGGGACCTTATGACAATATGAAATAATCAAAATGAAGCATGGACCACTTGCTTGGAAGCCATAGATGTGCAAAAGGGGACCTCATATGAAGATGCCACACAAGAGCGCACTCTAAGGGTGGTGGCAACGGCTTCGGGTTGAGGAGGCGGGTTGGCTGCCATGGCTACACCGCCGCCACCATCGAGGATGGGCATGGCTCAATTGCGTAATGGAAGTTCAGGGGACTATTAGCAAAAATTTGATGTTTTCTAGAATAATAAATAATAGATGGTGAAGGATGGTGGCGCATGGATATACATAGTTAATTAAAAATCATGGTGAAGGATGGTGAAGGATGAAGATGAGTTGGAAGAATGTTATCTGGTGGATAGTGAAGGATGAGTGAAGGATGGTGAGGAGGTTGCCACCACAAGAGCAAAGGGTATGGGTAGAGTTAACGTACGCCAAAGTGAAAAGAAAATACCAATAGCATGCCATTCTGTACCATCCCAACATGCCATTCATGAGTAAAATTGTTTGAGTTGGTTGAGTGGCTCAGCCAAGAAGTGAGAGAAGAGACAAAGTTTTTACTATTTTTATTTTATTTTTTAGTAACGCGAAATGTGGGGTATTTTTTTAGTGGGGTATTTTGTGAACCAAATAACACGTTATTGGTGTGTTATGAGGAGGTGTTTGAGTTATTGGTGAGTTATTGAGAGATGTATGATGTGGCGATGAGGTGGCCGATCAATAACGTGTTATTGGTATCCACGATACCTTGTGCTCTAGGTCGATCACTAATGGCATGGTTGGTTGGCCTCAATAGAATAGTCGATCGAGTTCCTCCATTATACTTGGTTGTGATCAGCCGCGCTCGAACCTTTTCAAAGTTATGGTTGGGTTGCCAACCATAAGAATTGATTGATTTGTGTGGTGTAGTTATTTTTATTTGGTTTTGTGGAGTATGTTCTTAGTTGTGATTCGATCGCCTTATTAGCAAATGTGGTTGGGTGTAGTCTTGGAAGAGAAAGGCGATGTTGCGAAGGGTGACCAAAATATTTACTTGTTACCATTAGCGTTAGCCTAAAGCAAATAAAGAACTTGAACCAAACTAGCGAGCATAGAAGCAGGATATTGATGTCACAAAGATTGGCACTTC